>SNQJ01S0039412.1:52903-67166 GCA_010110895.2 Picea sitchensis
TATACACCATTTACTACTACTCCTTCTAGACCTTGTGAATATGTCCACTTATATTTTCTTGTAGGGCTACCCATGACCAAGCATCAACATCAGTGTGTTAATGGAAATCTTGATTTCATGTAAGAAGAAAACCAAAATGTTTGACACAACACAATTGTACTTCACCAAGTTTATCTCATTTTGGTTTACCATCTTCCATAGTATCTAATCGTGATTCTATATTTCTCAATGATTTATGGAATTCCATGTGGTCAATGCTTGACACCAAACTCAAGCGTTGTACTGCTTTCCACCCTTAGACTGAAGGTTAAACAAAAGTTATCAATGAAACCTTAGTTCATCTATTGTGCATGCGTAAGCATGTACACTCTTGTAGATGGGATGAAAACATACCTTTCATACATCTTGCGTATAATAGAGCATGACATAGCTCTACCAAGAATATTCCTTTCTATAATTTATTTGGTTTCCAACCATTTAGTCTCATAGATGTCTCATTTCTACAAGTTGAAACATCCTCTTCTCCTCAAAATGTCAATAAAAAGATAAAGTTGTTGTTAGCGACATTTCTTGTCCTAGGCACAAGAGTATTCGGGTCTGCAAGTTGTACGAGGAGAACCCAAGCGCAACATGGAAAAATCTCGTTTCAAGCTTCCAGCCAGTAAGCGAGCAAAATCATAGTGTCAACGGTCTGGATCCATCCATGTGAGCAGATCAACGGTTGGCGGGAAATCGCGAATAAAGACATTGCACTGAATTTAACACAATAGATCGTGCCCATATTGTATGCAGTAAAGAATAGCAACCACCCATCCAAACGATGCGTGGCACGAGATCCAATCGTGTCGGCTTTTCGGCAGTCGCGAGTTCGAGGGGTGAGAGTTTCATGGTGTTCTACATCTCGAAACCCCTAACCCCGAAAGCGCCAAAGGCGCCCAGAGCCGAGCCCGCCGTATCGTGAAGCAGCCTCAGCCGTCCATCTAAAGCAGACACCTGGCGCACGATTAGGCTCCCTGCCTTTTCTCCCATCACAACTTCGAAGCGCAAGTAGCATCTCCCTCATATCCCCGATGCACGAAGTAACGAGAGCATCCAGGACCTGGGCCCACAATAGCGTTGAGAGAGTTTAGGACCATCAGATTTGGAGGACGTGTGGCACCCAATTGAGCCGTCTCGGCGTTTCGCTCATCGCGATTTCAAGAAGAAAGGAGTAACTCCTTCCGTTCGCGAACGCCGAACGCGCTCTGGGAATAAACACGGGGTCACAGCCCATGGTCACTTGGGAAATAAAGGAACTGTGCTGAAAGGGGCCAAAGGCACCAAATCCAATCACCGAAAGGATCGTCTCGATCTCCAGGTACCATTTGATACGATCCCGCTCCCGGCCTTCGCTTGGAGTAAATAAAGGCGAGAAGGGGTGGGTGAAACCTCTCCTCATGCATTAAGTGTAAGGTATGGAAGGTTTGGAAAGCGGTCTGCTCGAGAGGGTCCTGTGTACCCAGTTATTCAAAGAAGCCATGCCGAAGTCCTCGATTAGAAAGAGAAGTCTGCACATGCCATTTTGGCCTTTAATGTTTCGGCTACCTCCCCTGCAAAGGCCATGCGAAGTTAAGGTAGCGTCTGTCATAGGCACACGATCATCCTGAGTCCGCATGGGAAGACTGTCAGAAGACATGCAGACACAATATTTTAATGCAGCGTCTTGTTTTTGTTGTTGTTGTTGTTTTGGAGTATATGCAGGCGTTTTTCCCATTTTTGTAAGCATCGATGGTAGAGCGAGGCTCCCGATTGTAATGTTTTAACAAACGTTCTAGTTTTCTGGTTATGCATATGTATGTAAGATTTCTTGTTTTATGAAAGACAGTTTCCCTGTTTCATCTAGTTTTCATCTCATACTGAGGGAGTTCATGATTGACTGATTCACATGAATTATTGCAGTTGCGTTATGATAAAGGTTTTATTGTGACACTATTGTATTCCCTGGTTTTATGCGTTTGAATGTAAGATGATCTTGCGTTTAAATGCATTCTCCTACAGTCTGCTAGAAACCTAATGTTGACAACAGACCTTTGCATCTCTTTGATATAAGTCTTCCCCCCTACTCACCCTTACTACAACTCACTGTCTGAAGTATGTCCAAGACCTCACCTACCCATGCATGCCGGGCCTAGTTTCGGAGTCGAAACAATATCGTCCGAGTTTACTTCCATTCGATCACCTCTTCCATAAAACTACCGTGACATAAAAAACTGATGGGCGTCGGGCTCTACTCCTGCTACAATCCAGGAGTGACTTCCGTCGCCAACATTTCTGGCGCCGTTGCCGGGGAGGAAGTTGAATATTTTCCCTGGGCAAAACGACATTGAGCCTCTGATTCTGAAGGTGCATCAAACATCAGAGCCCTTAAAGATTTCTACTGTGCACCTGGTGACTCCATTGTTTCCACTTAACTGTTTCAGTTGTAGCTATTGTTAACACACCTGAAAGATAACCCAGAGGATCTTTCTCGAGAAGGTTTCAATGACTTCTTTCTCAGCTTGAGAAGCTTCCTGGGGTAATGACAATGTTAAGATCTGGCCTTTGATGGTGAACAAGGACCAGGCATATTTGAAGCTGCACATATTTCACCTGGCGACTCCATGATTCGAGGATCGATTGGCGACTCCACTGGTTCGATATGGAGAAAATTATGGCTCAAAGGTTTGCTTTCTGTGAATTTTCCCAGATAGTTGGGTTTCCTAATTCACTTCCTAATAGAGACCCATGGGAAGATTTCCTCCCTGAATTTCATGCAACAAGTTGGGAGGAACCAACTGAGCATTTACTGGACTTCCATGAGGCTATTCACTGACACAATATCACGCATGAGGATGTCCGGATTAAGCTCTTCAGGTATTCATTGAAGGGAGCTTCTCTTGAATGGTGTTGGTCTCTTCCCACTACAAGAATCCGCTCTTTAACAGGTTTTCATACAACTTTCAATTCATTTTGTAAAGACTATTATCCAGCTGATTGTTTGTTTGAAAACTGTTGTGAGGAGTTTTCTTCGCTTCAGGAAGCCTCTGTTGGCCCTGAAGACCAGGTCCATGATGAAGCTTTTACTGTGGAGGAAAGCATTTGCCAGGAAAATATGGAGGTGTTGAATGATATTAATTGTGTTATCCCTAGAACGGAAGCATCTGACATCATATCAGATGCCTCTATTCTTTTAGATGTTCATAACGATCAACATGCCTCTTGTGGAAATTGTGAGTTTATAGAGCAAATGTGGTCCATGGTAGATGACTCACTTGGATATCGGGTTGAAGAAGATGTTCCTAGCAGTTCTGCTCATGATGACAAAGACCCCTTTTTTTTAAAAGAGGGGTTAGTTATGGAAGAGGTTTCTTCTCTTTTCCCCCAGGGGGTTTCTCACGATATATTTTTACCTGGGATTAAAGAGAAAATGACTATGTATGAGCAGCCAGAAGCAGCAGGTCCCACTGTCCCTGAAACAAAATTTTTTGACGGGATCACTATTCTGGAGGAAGGTCATATCAATGAAGGAAAACCCCTTTTTTATGTATATTATAGTGATGATGAGAAACAAGCTTATCCTACATTCGATCACTATAAATATATTGAAGATCCAGTCAGCAAGCAGAACCACCCCATGGTCCCTATTTATGATGAATACGAATCTGACCCGGGGGAGAGCCAAGAAGAGGAAAAGGAACCAGAGGAACAACTGAGCACATATTTCATTCCAGAGCTAGTCAGCGAGCAACTACCACCTGAGATCAGTGAGCCTACGTCAGTTGTCCACTCACCTGTGCTTATCAAAGATATTCAATCACATGTGAGCAACTCTATAGCAGAGGAGGCTTCCTGTCACCAATTTTCTGAAATTCGCCACTCATTCTATGACCCTGTCGGCGAATACATGGAGTGGCATGTCCTTTATGCCTTGGAGCCTCCCTATTCCATATCAAATTCACCCTGTGAGAAGAAGTTGAAGAGTGTAGCCGTTCTGCTATCATGGTTACACCATCTGCTGGTGATCATCGATAGAAAGAAAGAGCTTCTCTTTAGGAAGTTGCTTGATTGGCTATGGTGGAAGTCTGCTTTCACCTAACCCCATGTAAAGTGTTTTATTAGTTTAGGATTGTATATAAATAAGCTCCTTTGAGCATGTATTTTTATTTTGTTGCTTTTATTTTTTGGCTTGTATTTTCAGCAGCGAGATGTTTTGAGCCTGAATCCATAGCCAAAGAGAAAGGCACTGAAGCTGCAAAATGAGTTCTTAGAGCATCACATAGATGAATCTATCCCCCATGGAGCCTAATGTTAGTGACATTTCTTGTCCTAGGCACAAGAGTATTCGGGTATGCAAGTTGTACGAGGAGCGCCCAAGCGCAGCGTGGAAAAATCTCATTTCAAGATTCCAGCCAGTAAGCGAGAAAAATTATAGTGTCAACGGTCCGGATCCATCCATGTGAGCAGATCAATGGTTGGCGGGAAATCGCGAATAGAGAAGTTGCGCTGAAGTTAACACAATAGATCGCGCCCATATTGTATGCAGGAAAGAATAACAACCACCCATCCAAACGACGCATGGCGCGAGATCCAGTCGCGTCGGCTTTTCGACAGTCGCGAGTTCGAGGGGTGAGAGTTTCATGGTGTTCTACATCTCGAAACCCTGAACCCCGAAACCGCCAAAGGCACCCAGACCCGAGCCCGCAGTATCGCGAAGCAGCCTCAACCGTCCATTTGAAGCGGACACCTGGCGCACGATTAGGCTTCCCGCCTTTTCGCCCATCGCGGCTTCGAAGCGCAAGTAGCAGCTCCCTCATATCCTCGATGCACGAAGTAACGAGAGAATCCAGGACTTGGGGCCCACAACAACGTCAAGAGAGTTTAGGAACATTAGATTTGGAGGACGCGTGGCGCCCAATTGAGCTGTCTCGGCGTTTCACTCATCGCGATTTCAAGAAGAAAGGATTAACTCCTTCCGTTCGCGAACGCCAAAAGCGCTCTGGGAATAAACACGGGGTCACAGCCCGTGGTCACTTGGGAAAGAAAGGAACTATGCTGAAAGGGGCCAAAGGCGCCGAATCCAATGGTCGAAAGGATCATCTCAATCTCTAGGTACCATCTGATATGATCCCGCTCCCGGCCTTCGCTTGGAGTAAATAAAGGTGAGAAGGGGTGGGTGAAACCACTCCTCATGCATTAAGTGTAAGGTATGGAAGGTTTGGAAAGCGGTCCCCTCGAGAGGGTCCTGTGTACCCAGTTCTTCAAAGAAGCCATGTCGAAGTCCTCGATTAGACAGAGAAGTCTGCACACGCCATTTTTGCCTTTAATGTTTTGGCTACCTCCCCTGCAAAGGCCATGCGAAGTTAAGGTAGCGTCTGTCATAGGCGCACGATCATCCTGAGTCTGCATGGGCAGATTGTTAGAAGACATGCAGACGCAATATTTTAATGCAGTGTCTTGTTTTTGCTGCTGTTGTTGTTTTGGAGTATATGTAGGCATTTTTGCCATTTTTGTAAGCATCGATGGTAGAGTGAGGCTCCCGATTGTAATGCTTTAACAAACGTTCTAGTTTTCTGGTTATGCATCTGTATGTAAGATTTCTTGTTTTATGAAAGACAGTTTCCCTGTTTCATCTAGTTTTCATCTCATACTGAGGGAGTTCATGATTGACGGATTCACATGAATTATTGCAGTTGTGTTATGATAAAGGTTTTATTGTGACACTATTGTATTCCCTGGTTTTCTGCGTTTGAATGTAAGATGATCTCACGTTTAAATGAATTCTCCTACAGTCTGCTAGAAACCTGATGTTGACAACAGACCTTTGCATCTCTCTGATATAAGTCTTCCCCCTACTCACCCTTACTACAACTCACTGTCTGAAGTATGTCCAAGACCTCACCTACCCATGCATGCCGGACCTAGTTTCAGAGTCGAAACAATATCGTCCGAGTTTACTTCCATTCGATCACCTCTTCCATAAAACTACCGTGACATAAAAAAATGATGGGCGTCGGGCTCTGCTCCTGCTGCAATCCAGGAGTGACTTCCGTTGCCAACAATTGTAGCCTTCAATAAGAAGATCCAAGAAATCCATGAACATGTCCAGTCTATCTTCTAGCATCAATATAACTACAAGAAAATACATGATACACATTGAGTACCTCGCTCTTTTTAACATGACTACATTTGGGTGTGAATTTTGACATTTTTTTTCTTCAAAAATGATCGCTGAAATGGTTT
Source organism: Picea sitchensis (assembly GCA_010110895.2). NCBI lineage: Eukaryota > Viridiplantae > Streptophyta > Pinopsida > Pinales > Pinaceae > Picea > Picea sitchensis. The sequence continues at coordinate 59,162 of SNQJ01S0039412.1, forward strand.
GTGTTGTTAGATTTTTTTGAAGTTATTGAAAAATATAATGTTTTTTTTACTTGTTTCCACCAATGGACATCAAAATTCTGATGATAATAACTTATTATTTCTCTTATGTTGGAATTATAGTTAGCACATTGTTGGAATCCTCCATAGAGGTGTAATGGAGGTCAAATGGCCCATTAGAGTAACAATAGTGGAGACCAACATAAGGTTTGATAGGTCCACTATGTTTGTTATTATTAAATAAGGTCCACTATGTTAGTTATATTGAATAAATATAATATGGCCTCATGAAATAAGGTCCATTAGGTAGTTAGGAGGTTGTTATGATTAGGGTTCTCTTGATAACTATAAATATGGATGAAGTACTCCTTAGCAAAGGTGTGGATTTTGTTGTATTTGGAGTTTATCTCATTGATAGGTCACCCAACCTTAAAAGGCATGTGAGCATGAGTAGATTCCTTTCATAAAAGGTTCAATTGTCATGTGTTTCCCTACCTTAAGTGTTTTTAATATTAATAAAGTGTAGAGAATTTATGATATCTCTATTTTGATTCAATTTCTTGAGTTAAGGATCATAACAAGTGGTATCAGAGCTCTTTATTGGGATAAAAACAAAGAAGATTTTTTTTCTTTTTATAGGTTTTCTAAGGGAAAAACAAGGTTGAAATACTTAGATTAGTCCTCTTAGCTCTAGGAGTAGAATTTGAAGAAACAAGCCATATATTTTAGTACCCAAGTTCAACTTTAGGAAGTGAACATATTGCTAATTTAAAATAAACTATCTTAGGATTTTCCCATGACAACTATGCGGATTGCAAAGAAGATATATTTTGACAAAGTGGTCAAGTTCCCACCAAACGAATTCCATTGGAAAGAATATTTTTGGGGATTTGATTTGGTATATTATATGATATGATTTCAATCAATATTGAGTGCATTAGAACCCTTACATATTTCTTCCCTCAATACCCTAGATCTCATACTTACAATGGTTTGTGGAATTTAACAAGGATATATTAGTGCCTTTCATTGAGCAATATCTAGTGATATATGCATATTTTATAGAAAATGAAAATTATGTGGAAGAACCCCCTCCTATAAGTTTTCTTGAAGAGGCTATGGATTATGAAGAGCACATCAAACAATGGTTAAAACAAAGTAGAAAAATTTCAATGCCCTGAAGGAGTTCACACAGTGTGACTCCAAATGGAACATCACATACAAATGATACAAGCCTAGGAAGAAACCCAAAGGATGGAAAATTGGAGTGATATTGAAGATGAGTATGCAAGTGACATATGTTATGCTTGGTGTGATTTAGATAATAATTTTGAGGAAAAATATATGAAAATATCCATGCATCAATCATGCATAAGTCATGCATCATACACATGCTACATCTTCAATGAACCAAAGTCTCAATTAATGCATGCTCAACATTATTCTTTTCTCACTAATTAAATAAATCATCCCACAAGATGTGATGTCGAACTCCTTTAGTAATTTTGATACGGGGATCCCATGCCTGAATATCTTGATCTATTTTTTTTTTGAGAACAATAGGATCTAGTTGAGTAATTCTCTAAATTTAGTGATGAGACACTTCTGAAAATGGGCACATTCCAAGGAAGAAATTTCACAATTCCACTCTCATGCTTATCTCTACCATCCTCATATTGCTTCCAAAATGTATTCAATTGGTGAGAATCCTTCATATTAATACAAATTCCTCTTTTAAATGTCGGTACTTGGGTGTCATCATCATTACACACACACACACATAATTAGGAATTCAAATATTATTAAATAAAATTAATTGAGCATGAAAATTCCATTGATATCACAACAAAGTATTCAACTTTACTTCCCTGAGTCTGATCTCCTTTCATTTATTATGAAATTGGTCTCACCGTATATTTATTTCGTGAATCTAAAAAAAATAGTTCCAAATCATTAAAAATGTATAACAACAAATTTTTAGATCTCAATAACACCTTTCCAATGGTATAACGAATGCCCGAAATGGATATTGGAATCAAAAGTTATCGCAAAAATAAAAATAAAATGTGAATACATGTTATGTATTGTGTGCTTTACCGCACCTCTTTTTTATTTGGGTGCGATACACCCTGTGTCACAATTCAAAAAATTTGGGTGTGAAACACCATGAAGGAGAAAAAATTGTATCACATGAAGATAATCTTTTGGTTCATGCGATATATCGTGCAGAAGAAAACTTTTTATTGATGCAATGAAGAAAGTTTTCCTTGAAGAAAAAAATTGCTTAGAAGTTTCCCTTTGTGGAAACCAGGGAAAGTTTTCGGAAATGCGATATATTACAGCGAAGGAAACTTTGAGGTGATGTGATGTATCACAAGGAAATAATCTCTGAAGCGATGTGATATATCGCAAGGAAGGAAACTTTTAGAAAATGTGAAACACTGTGAATACAAGATCTTTTTAGCGAGTCAAACATTGTGAAGAAGGAAAGTTTTCTTAGATGCATTGTTTCATGACCAAAAAAATTGAAGGTGTGAAATGGCCCAAAGACACATTTTGGAAGATGCGAAAAGGAAAAATTTAAACAAGCCTTTTAAAAAATATCCTAAGTCTTCGAAATGATCTCTTTTCATAAGGATGCAAATTTTTAAATGGCATGATGTATCGCACAAAAAAAAATAATTGTGCGATGCAAAACAGACTACAAAGTGTTCCTTTATCATGACAATAAAAACTTTGAAATGGTCTGATGTATCACAAAAAATAAACTTGAGTGCAATACGACACATCACAACAAAAATATTTTAGTGTGATAAATTATTTCATGAACAACTTCATTTTCACGCGAAAAGCGTTGTCTCATTGGGGAAAAGTTTAGGTGCAATATGTTGTAGGGAAACACTTTTTTGTGTGTTGTGACAATTTTATTTATTTTTAATTCCTAAATATAAAAAAATTTTCTAAGAGAAAAATATTGAAAAAATATAAATTCTAAGGGAAAGTACTAAACATCAAACATCAAAAGGAAAAAACATCATCTTCAAAGGAGAACTCAGTTTATGAAAAATAAATTTATGGAGAAAAAGAAAAGTGGTATGCAAAAATTTAAAATAATTTTAGGGTGTGTCATCTACTCAACACTTTCTTAAAATTTCCATTCTAGAAATCACTACACTTCTTATTTTCTTTGATTTGTCATCCATTATATACTTGGAATGCACTCAACACACACTTGGAATTCACCCAACACTCTTGGAATGCACTCAACATTCCCTACCTTGATTCATCATCAATCATGCTCATTTAGTGTTGGAATTATTCCCTTATTGTTGCAATATCTCCCAATAACTTAATAATCCACATTGTTGGGCCCCTAATTTTTGGAAATACTGTAATTTTGGGAAAGCATCGCAGACCAACTAGGAGATTAAAAGTGGCAGAAACAATTAAAAGCATCGAGGGTTAATTGAAAGAGTAAAAGTAGTGGGAAAAGGCCAAAATCATTGAATGCCAACACTAGTAAGTTGAGAAGATAGCCGAATAACCCAAGAAGAGACAAATGAAAAGTATAAACAAGAAGAAAATGTGACGATAAAAAGGTTAATGAGAAGATGAGAGAGAGAGAAGGTGATGCCATCACTACTATCATGATCACCATTGTCTCTGCTTGGGTTGGGATCTAGTTAGAAAAATAATGTTGACATATTGTAATGGTGCTTGCTGGTATTGTTGTTCTTCTGCAACAATACTTTGAGTTTGTAGTAAGTTATAAGGGGTGATATCTTGTTGTGCAAGAGAATGTATTGGAAAACCATGTTGCATAATGATTTTGGTGTTGATGCTGCTAATATAATGGAATGATTTGGAACCCACAAATTTCTTTTATGATTATTTGTTATGTTGTGAATGTATATATGTTTGTGTTGTGTAACTTCTTCTTTCTCTTCTATTTAGTATTTGATTATTGTTGCTACATGTCTCTAGGAATTAATATATGAATCTGAGTAGCATAAGACTAGCTCTGATGTTGCATTATCTCTAACTCCTTTCATCATACAAGTCTCGACTATGCTTAAGGTGAGACATCCTTCCCTTCAGGAAGGTTGAATATGCCATTGTTCCTAGACTACAATAGTGCCTTTTGTTGGTAACTTCCGAGAACCCTAGTCTCTATTTTGTGCCATAAAATGGTTCCTTTTCCACGACAGAGATTTAAAGGGGTTTTTTAGAGGATGCCTCATCAGATCTACAAGTATGAGGTTGAGAACTAGTGGGAAATAATGTGCAACATGATCATCCAGCAAGAAGTCGAGTTGCGTCATAAAATATTTAGGGTTGTAAAAAGTATTGTTTTCTATTCAGAACTTGCTAGTGACCAATACGAGATCTTTTGGATTAAGTTCCATGAAGAGTTATTTCAATGGTTAGATCAGAAAAAAGAATACCCATAGTACAAATATCAGGTCAAAAGGAGATATAACTGGACTACCAGAAGTCTATTAACTCTTCATCACTTAGATCATCAGATCTCGCGAGATGTAGAATTTTAGGTGCATACTGTTTTGGAAGATTAAGTTATCGAGTTCACTTCAAAAAACCATCAAGACTTTTCTAAAGCTTAATATGTATTCAGAGAAGGATCCAAAGGAAGAATGTTGTGGGAAATCCTCTTTTGGATCAAGTTTTTATTAGTGGAAGAAGGAATGTTTCTTGTTCCTTTAGTTGATATGGCGATGTAAACCCATGCACTTAGGGGAGGGTGATTTATGAGAGGGTTCATGGGTTAGGTAAAGGAACATTTTCCTTGAAATATGGGGGGTCACCAAGAGAAAAGGGCAAATAAAAAGTGAGCTCAGAGGAAGGATGCTATTATTTAAAAGAGGTGGCAGAAAGAGATGAAAACAATAATGAAGAGATCTAATCAGTCGCGAAAGGAGACCGGATTTGAGAATAGTCATAGAAGGGAGTTGGAAGAGTTGTGGAAGTTGCAGAGACAAGGGAGAGTGACCATTGAATGGTTGAAAGAGAGAGTTGGAGAGAGAGGTGAATGTTTTGGAGGAATTAGACAAGAAGAAGGAAATTCATAAGAGACAAATTAAAGGCCAAGGGTAGACACCACCACTGAAGAGGAATACTTATCTAGGACCTCAGAGGAAGTTGTGGGGGGATTAGAACCTGTAACACCAGAATATGTTGGATTCCATCAAGAGATAAAAACATCACTATAAGCAAATGATACCCCTTATATCAAAGAGATTCGTTCTGGAGGCAAAGGAACCATCCCTGAATCACTCATTTCCCCAACACCATCTACAAATCTAGTAATTTATATAGTGCATCCTTCTGTAATTTATGTTATTTATAACCATTCAAGTTCAACGGATTTAAGTAGTGGTTGTACTGGAAGTGTGGCAATTTTTTCATTCATATCGCAACAGGTACCTTCTAGTTCAATTTAATAGGTTCTCCAAATCCCTCAATGGAGAATAAAAACATATGATCCCTTACCTGATACCCTGCGTTCTAGATAAAAGGGGATGAGGATGTTGAGAAACACTAGTTTCTTTGCGAATCCATCTAGAGATCTCATGGGACTCTAGATGCAAACAAGCTAGTTGAGTTCTAGACTACCCTAAGAGGTCGGGCTCTCAAATGGTACATGAAGAAAATTGATCTGATCTCTTAGGGGAAAGATTTCATGCTCACTTAGGTGAAGCAGATGTTTGTAACATAATTTTGATTACCATAGTCAGAGCAATGAGATATCTTTGAGTTGCAGAAGATAAATTAGAGAGATCGTGAGTCCGCATGGGAATACAACCAGAGATTTAAATATGTGATAGGGAAATTAGCAATCCCTATCCATGAGGATCATCATAGAGAATGGTTTATTCAGGGGTTGTTACCTTTGACCTGTATCACTTTGAATGAACAACGAATATCTACTTTGGGAGAAGTATTGAAGAAATCCATGAATATACAAGTTGTTAGAATATAGAAGATTGTGCTCATTTTACCATTGACGACACCCTCGTCACCCAACCATAGGCCGAAGCCACCCTCTGAGCACCTTGACCTTGACAAAGAAGAGAATTCTGGTAGTAATCCAATAGCCAAGAGAGGCTAATGCACCAAGCAAGAATAGAAACCAAGCTGATCAGATAATCCCACCCAGAGGCTAGTGCACACCTTCCCAGAAACTTGCGCACAAGTTGCTATTGCACCTGCGCAGATCCAGTTCTCTCTGCAACTGCTGAGATGTGAATAATGAGAACTGGCGCCCTGTATTTATAGTAGTCTGGGTAGTCTTACTGGGGTCGACTTCTCCTTCTGGGTACTAATAAATTCATTTTAAATATATTTCTGCAACCGACAAGTTGTCTAGGGTTTCCTTCATTTCTTTGTTTCCTTCCAGAGTATTATAATCTCATCATAGGCCACAATAGAGGTTCATACCTCTTGAAGCTACCATAATATTAACAATCCCTCCTAGCTAGGGAGGTATGGTCTTGAGCACAACAAACCATTCAACTGGTAGCAACACGAGCACCGTCATTATTATCCAACTGGATAATCTCCTATGAAAATTGGTACAATATCAATTGATAGAACACACCTGTGTTTATTCAGGGTAGTACAAAACTACTCAAACTGTGACACATAGTCACAAAAAGTGGAACAAATCCACCATAGTAGTGTATTTCTACTGTCTGGAGACAGGCAGTCTCCATAACAATCATCTGATGCCAACCTACACAGAAAAATATTGTTAAAATAAAATAAATCATCTGGGCCAATATTTCACTCACGTCTGTGAGATATGAAAGAATATTTTCCCTCAGTATAGAACATCAACAATGGGCTATCTACCCTATTCTTCTCAAATAAGGAAGAAGGATTGTTTCTGATTTCTGAGCCTGGACCATTCCTCACCCTGGGCCATTCTTCCTACACTAATCAAAGTGCACCCTGGATAGAAGGTATAAACCCTAAGGAATGTCTGAGTCTGGACCATTCCCCACCCTGGGCCATTCATCCTACACGAATCAAAGTGCACCCTGGAGAGAATGTATAAACCCTAAGGAATGTCTGTCCTAGACCATTCCCCACCCTAGTCCATTCCTCCTACACTAATCAAAGTGCACCCTGGAGAGAATGTAAAGACCCTAAGGAATGTCTATCCCTGATTGTTGAGCTTGGACCATTCCCCACCCTGGGCCATTCCTCCTACACTAATCAAAGTGAACCCTGGAGAGAATGTATAAACCATAAGGAATGACTGTCTGGACCATTTCCTCTATTAACCATAAGAGGAAAAGACTGTCCTGTATCAACCTCCAAGACATGCCATTCCTCATGTTAACCACAATGAGAAATCGTTGTCTGACGAGGCAGGCCAGTCTTCTTGAGTAACCCTCAAGAAGAGAGACTGCCCTAGACCACTCCCCATGTTAACCACAATGGGAATTCACTGTCTATGATACATCAATAATCAGACTATGTCCCATGTTAACCACAATGGGAAGTCATTGTCTATGATACATCAATAATCAGACTACGTCCCATGTTAACCACAATGGGAAGTCACTGTCCGTAAAAAATCTCAACCCACTTTTCGAACAGGAAAGAATCTGTCCAATCTGGACTATTTTTTCAATTACAAAGATAAATGTTTCAATAATATTCTTCAATAATATTTTAGTGCTCCCTCCTAATCTGGAGAGTCTTCTCTTTCAGCTAAGGGAGTTATTTCCACGATCCCCATCTTCTCTTGGAAATATGCAAACTTTATTATGGATAGAGGTTTCATCAGGATCTCTGTTGTCTTCTCATCAGTGGGGATATACTCAAGCTTTACCTCTCCTTCTTGGACTTTATCTCGAATAAAGTAGTATTTGATCTCGATGTGTTTCGACCTTTCATGAAACACTGGATGTTCTGATAATCTTATGCAACTATGATTATCACAATATATTATGGTCGATTCTGGAATATGATCAAATATATC
>SNQJ01S0039413.1:9609-24004 GCA_010110895.2 Picea sitchensis
GGTTGGTCATGCCCTTTGGTTTGACAAATTCTCCAGCCACTTTCATGAGGATGATGGACGATATCCTGCAACCATTCACCAATAATTTTGTAGTGGTGTATATGGATGACATTCTAATTTACAACAAGACTTGGGCTAAACACTTGCAACGTATTCAACAGGTTCTGCACACCCTGCAACAAAACAAGCTATACGCCAACTTGGAAAAATGCTCCTTCAGCATGGACAGGGTCCATTACCTAGGATACATCATTGATCAACATGCGTACATGTGGATCCAACCAAGATCCAAGTCATCCGTGATTAGCTATCCCCAACAACACTCACTGAGCTTCGGAGCTTCTTGGGCCTTGCCAATTTCTACCATAGGTTTGTGTTGGGATTCTCCCATATTTCATGGGACCTTAGCCAAATAAAGAGGAGTGGTAGTAAGGTGAAATTTGCATGGGGCCGGTCCCAACAAAAAGTGTTCGATGATTTGAAGTAGCGCTTGTGATCAACCCCAGTACTTTCACTACCAGACCTACAACATCCCTTTGAAATTGAGACAGATGCTTTAGACTATGTTGTGGGCACCATTCTCACTCAACATGACCACCCTGTGGCCTATCATAGTGAGACACTATCAGATACTGTCTGTAAGTACCCTACTTACGACAAGGAAATGTACTCCATTGTACAAGCCTACCCCCAGTGGAGACATTAAATTCTTGGGAAGGAGACAGTCATCCACAGTGATCATAAGCCACTACAGTTCATGCAGACACAGGGAAAATTGCAGAATGACCGCCATCAAAAGTGGTCCACATACTTGCAACAATTCCACCTCAAAATCAAGTATAAAACAGAAAGCTCCAATCGCGTCGCTGATTGCCTCAGCAGACCGCCAGTCGCGACACTCACCACGGTGCTAGACTCTTGCAGCCATGAGACATATGGATGGCCCCAACTCTATGAGATAGACCCTGACTTCACCACCACCTACCAAATGTTGGGTGCAAACGTAGTTGTCGATAATTTCCATCATCATGATGGGTTGTGTCGTCTGGACCATATCGGTGTTACATCAAGTGAGCGAGCGAAGATGATCTAGGAATCCCACTATAGTTGACTGGTAGGACACCTCAGCATCGAAAAGACAGTGGCGATGCTATAGAGACATTTCTACTGGCCGAAACTTCGACAGGAGGTCAACAAGTATATCAGGTCCTGCACTATCTGTGTTATTGCCAAATTGAACACTAAGAAACAAGGCCTGTACACCCCTCTTCCTACTACTGACAAGCCATGGGAATCCATCTCAATGGACTACATGTCGGGCCTCCTGTCCACCAACTGGGGAAATGACTATTTTTTTGTGGTTGTTGATCGCTTTTCTAAGATGGTGATTCTGGTTGCCTGCAAGAAGAGCATCACAATGGAGGCCACTGCCAAGCTCTTCTTTGAACAAGTCTGTGTACATTTTGGAATCCCAGAAACCATTGTCTCAGATTAGGATAGTTGATTTCTCAACACATTCTGGTCGAGCCTCTGGTCACTACTGGACACCAAGCTCACCAAATCCATGGCCTTCCACCACCAGACAGATGGCCAAACCGAAGTTGTAAATCGAATGATTGTGCATATCCTTCACATGTATAATTCAAAGCACCCTCACACATGGGATGAGAGTCTTCCCTATGTCCAACATAGCTACAACCGAGCCTTGCATAGCTCAACTGGCCACAACCCCTTTCAAGTGGGGTTGGGATTCCATCCATTGAGTCCCATAGATGTTGCACTTCCCCTTGCGATCACCTCGACCGACTCATCTCCTGCTCCAACTGAAGCTGACAAAGCCACCTGGTTCATTGAGTTGATCCAACACATCTGCCAATAGGTTCAAGATATCCTACAGAAGTCCAATGACAAGTACAAACAACACCATGATCAACATTGGGTGCCACATAAGTTTCTGGTGGGCAACAAAGTTTGGTTGCACTTGCTGAAATAACGCCTTATAGGACCCCATCGCAATATTTTCCCACTCCTTTATGGGTCGTACACTATCACCAAGGTCATGGGGGACAATGATTTTGAGCTCAACATTCCTCCCTTCCTTGGCCTGCACCCAGTGTTCAACGTGGATCTCCGTTGCCCTTATTTCCCACCATTATTGGACACCTCAGAAGTAGTAGAACAACTGAAGCCAACATAGCTCAAATCTAACTACATACAACATGCATCCAATGATCAGATTGTGGACACACATATCAAGGGCACTCGACAACAAATGATCCAACTTTATCGAGTTGTCAAAGCAAGGCAACTCCTGCACCAAGGCAAGTGGCTCACCAAGGGCCAAATTCAATAGAAATTTCCTCATATGATGGGGGACCTCAATGAAATGGAGACCATTTCTTCCTAAGGAGGGAGGATTGATCCAGATGGATATCAGTGGCCACCCACCTTTTCCAACTGGCCCAAAACAGTTTTGTGACAATTTTGGAAATTTACTAGTTTTAGCAGTTTTAACTTTTGGGGCCATTTTGAGGGCCTAAATGAAGGTTTTTCGGGATTGAGCTCCTCAATGATAATTGAAGGCATGAATGAGACCCCAAAATGAATCTCCTCAACGATACATTTCCAACGGGCTATCACATTCCTAAAATGAAGATCGTATGCAAAAGTTACAACCCCAGGAAGTTGATGTACTAACTTACCCAAACGGGGCCCACATGACTTTTGACGCTTCATCTCCTAGGGTTAGGTTTTTTGATGTCTAGGGTTTTTGTAATTCTTGTTTATTTTAAAAATGCCTTCAGAGCCTCATTGTAATCTTCTTTTTTTGAATGCATGCAACCGTCACATCTCTTCTCAGAGATAAGCCGCCGCCATTCCAACAAGTTTGTTTCTGCTGCATTTTATAGTTTTAGCTTATTTCGTTATTGAATAGAAAATCAGTTTTACTGTATCTCTGTTATCTTGTTTTAAGCACTTGTTAATAATCTGTATTCATTTTTTTCTACTCATAAAATCTGTATCAGTAGAGGTTGATGTCTACACTTCCTTTTCTGAACCCTGCCTGTTGTATATATTTATCCAGTCTAGAGTACCATGCTCTAGAAGCTTGTTTTAGACCATACATTGCCTTATTTAATTTACACACATAATCTGTGTTCTCTGACAACTGAAATCCTTCTGGTTGTTCAATGTAGACTTCTTCTTCAAGTTCCCCATTCAGAAAAGCTGATTTTATGTCCATATGATACACTTTAATATTTTTGGCGCATGCATAAGCTAAAAACAATAGGATTGGTTCCATTCTGACAACTGGGGAAAATGTCTCTTCAAAGTCGATTCCTTCAACCTGTGCATATCCTTTACACATCAATCTAGCTTTTTTCCTTGTAACTTGTCCATCTTCATTCAATTTATTCATGTATACCCACTTTGTTTCGATCACATTCTTATCCTTTGGTCTTGGAACCAATTCCCAAGTGTCATTTTTCTATATTTGATCCAATTCTTCATCCATGGCCTTATTCCAAAATTCATCCTTGTTGGCCTCTTCAAAATAGGCTGGTTCAATCATAGATGAGAGTGATAGGTGTGTTTGTTCTGGTGAACAGATTCTTCTTCTAGTCTCAACTCCTGCATCTTTGTTTTCAATAATCTGATCTGAAGGATGATTTTTCTGTACTCGTCTGCTAGGTGTCTTTGGAGGCACTTGCTGAAATTTCTCTTCTACTTATGTCAAATCCTCTTCATCTTCCCCTTCTACTTCTTTTTCATCTTCTGCTTCATCTTTGTAAANTAATTCATGTCTACCTATTTCATCAATTGTTACGTTGATGCTTTCCACAACTTTGTTCAATCTTAGGTTGTAAAAATTGTATGCTTTCCTTGTACTTGAGTAACCAACACATACTCCTTTGTCCACATGAGAGTCAAACTTTCCCATTCTGCCATCTTCTCTTTTGATGTAGCATTTGCTTCCAAAAACTCTGAAGTGCTTCACATTTACTAGTCTTCCTTTCCATAGCTCGTAGGGAGTTTTGTCAGTGTTATTTCTAAGAATTACTCTGTTTTGAATGTGAACTGTTGTAGGCATTGCCTGTGTCCAAAAGATGTCTGTCAATTTGGAATCCATTAGCATTGTTCGAGCCATTTCTTGTACTCTCCTGTTCTTTCTTTAAACAACTCCATTATGTTGAGGTGTCCTAGCAACAAAGAATTGTCTTTTTATTCCATGCCTACTACAATAGTCCATAAATTACTTTGAAGTGAACTCTCCTCCATTATTAGATCTCAAGCATTTGATTTTTGAATCCATTTCATTTTCAACCATTTTTTTGTAGACTTTGAAGTTTTCAAAAGCTTATGACTTATTCTTGAGAAAGAAAACTGCAATCATTCTCGTATAATCATCAACTAATAACATAAAGTATTTCTCACCTTTTAAACCCTTTGTTGTAGTTGGTCCAAATAGATCAATATGCACAATTTCTAGTGGTCTTGTCGTTGAATATTCTTTTGATTTAAACCTGGTCTTTGTTTGCTTTCCTTGTTAACAACACTTGCATAAAGTTTGGTTGGTTTCGTGATCTAGGGCATTTCTCTAACTGCTTCCCTTTTGCTGACTTTGACAAGGTTATCAAAATGCATGTGACCCATTCTTCTGTGTCATAGCCAACTTTCATCTTCCTTTCCTAGGCAACATTTTTCATTTCCAATTTCACTTAATACATATATGTTACTTGAAGTTCTCGCAGTTGTTGCAATCAATTTTCCCGAACCTTCTTTTCTTATCTCGCACTTTTGTGAATCGAAAGTAACTTTATAACCTTGGTCACACATTTGACTCACACTTAGAAGATTATGTTTCATATATTCTACTAGTAGAACATTTTCTGCCTTGGTATTCTTGTTCCCAATTCTGACTGTGCCTTTTCCAATTATTTTAGTTGAATCATCATTTCCGAAGGAGACTGATCCATCTCTTTCCTTTCTTAATGTAAGAAACATGTCTCTATCACCTGTCATGTGTTTTGAACAACCACTATCAACATACCAACCACGTTTCTTCTACTTAGCTTGTAGAGCGAGTGTGCATTCTTCATTGCTATATTGATTCTTCATTCTTATCCATGTCCTTTTCTGAGGTTCCTGTCTGTGACTGTTGTTGTTCTATTGTAGTTGTCTAGGAGGGACTGCCATTCTGCAATATTTGGTCATGTGTCCAAAGTTGTTACATTTGTAGCATTCCACTTCAGTGCTCAAAGATTCAAACCTGTTGTAACTTCTTGTATGTGTTTCACTAGGTCTTCTTGGATAACCCTTTTGTGTATGACTTTCGAAGTTGTTTATGTTCATGTTGTTAGCTCTGTAATTCACAACTTTATGTCCAAAATTATTACATGCATAACATAAACAAAATAAGATATTTTGATACCTGAGAGTTGAATATCTTCTGAAAGGAGGCACTCTTATGAATCCTTCTTCTTCCTGAGGCCTATTTGTTTCTGTCAGTCATTGATTCTGAAATCTGAATATTCTTGGTGGAGGAGTGTCCCTGTAATTTTATTTGTAGACCTTCCTACCCCCTTTCATTGTTTCTGCATAGTTTTTTGGATATGTTTCTTGTTTTGTTGTTTTGGAGATTGATCCATTTTTTGTCTGATTGTATCCAAGTCTGGACTTGTCATGATGAGGTTTTTGACTGCTGATAATGTCATTCAAAACTTTTGCGTTGTTCTACATATTTTTCTTTTGAAGATCCTTTCTTAATGTGACAATTTTTTCTTCCAAATTTCCAATGATCCTGTCTCTTCCTTCTAGTTGTTCTTTGAGTGCTTCTTCAATTCTTTTATCTTCTTCATTTTGAACCTTCAAATTTGTGATCATTTGTTCTAGTTCCTAAGTGTCTTCTTTCTTGTCTAGTTCTGCTTGTCGTTTCTTGTTTTTCTTCTTTTCTCTTCTGACAACTTCTATGGCACACAAAAATTCTTCTCGGTAGTCAAATTTTGCCTCTTCATATTCTTCTTCGGCCTCTTCATATTCTTCTTCAGAGTCTTCTTTATCAGAGTCTTCTACTGCCATGAATAGAACTCTTTCTGTCTCACTGTCACTGACTTCATCTTCATTTGATGATGAGATGTCTTCTTTGGTGCATAAGATTTTCTTGAAAACTTTATTTGTGGTTCTTTTGCCTTTATATGTTTGTTTTCAATTTGAGTAACCTTCATAATTTCTCTTTTTGTTATGAGGACATTTATTAGAAAAATGAAGCTTACCTCTATACCTGTCATTGGTTCCTTTGTTCAATCTTCTGAAAAAGTTGGTTGCTTCTTCATCATCTTCCGAGACATCACTGCTACCGCTATGTTCTTTTTATTTTTATTTCTCTTTTGCTTTGACCTATTGGATGCTTTGAAGGTTGCTTCTTTTATATCTGGATTTTCCTGTTCAGTTCTCATTTCATATGCTGTGAAGATTCCATGTAGTTCATCCATGCTTATTGAGTTTAGATTTGCTCTTTTTTCTAGTGCTGATATCTTAGGGTCAAATATCATAGGAAGAGATCTTAGTACCTTTTGAACAATTACATATTCTCATCGACTCGTAAAAAGAAAGTTGTAATATTCTCATCTTCCTTCATCTTTAGTTGTTCGAACTCACCTCTGTAAGTTTGAAGCTTTGTTTCTTTGACTTTTGAATCTCCTTCATAAATATTTCGAAGTTTGTCCCAAATCCCTTTAGCGGATTTACAATGTGCAACTTTGGTGAATATCGATTCTTCAAGACCATTCAGAAGTGCATTTGTGGCTTTGGAATTATTCTGACTGAGTTTCACTCCTTTGTCATTTGTCACGAAACTGCAGGTATTGTGTATCCATCTATAATTGATTTCCAAATTTCAAATCCTTGTGCCTGTATATATGTCTTCATCCTTATGCTCCAAAATGCATACTTTTGTCCATCAAACTGTGGTATTTCATTTTTATACATGTTGTTGCTCTCCATGATCTACCTTTCAGTGGTTAAACTGATTTCTAAAAGAACTTGCTCTAATACCAATTGTTGGATTACTGAGAGGAGGGGTAAATCAGTAATAGATAAATATAATCCTTTTTAACCATATAATGCAAGTGTTATATCAATGTAGAATTATCATCTAATATTTTCAAAGTAAATAAACAATGAAAAAATGAACAATCATACACATACACAGTACACCAATGTTTTTACGTGGAAACCCAAAGAGGGAGAAAACCACAAAATTCTTTTTCTTATATGTCTTGAAGAATTACATTCATTGGAAGCACCAACTTCCTTTGTTTTCTAGCTGCAACTGGAAGGAGGCTCCAACCCTATAGTTTCTCAGGCTATAATGTGAGGGAAGCTCCAACTCCCCAATTCTCTAACTACAACCAGAAGGAGGCTACAACCCCCTATGTTCTCTGACTACAACCAGAAGGTGGATACAACCACCTGTCCTTGCCCCATCCAACCGCCCTGACGTATAAGTAGAATGATGGAACCACTGTCACACTATCACTGTGATAGATACTGCTATAAACATGTACCAATCAACCTGAACCAAACAACCTGTACCAATAACTTGAACCATGCATCAACCATGCATCAACCTATACCTCAACCTGTAATCAAATTGTACCATAAACAAGTGCATCAACCATGCACCAACCTGTACCAAACTACCTGTAATCAACTTGTACCATAAAAAAGTGAATCAACCATGCACCAACTTGTACCTTAACCTGCAAACCTTCCTTAACGTTAACAACAATAGAATAGCATTTTCATCAAACTTTACTTTGTTCTCACATGATTAGTTTTGGATTAGTCAACAAACCTAACTTGAAATAATCATAACTATGTACATGTAATGAACAAAGATCTAAAAATAATACACAATGTTATTCAATGTGTTTTATACAATTCCTCCATGTGTCACTACTTGGAACCTCTCAGAAAAGGAGTTATAGCAAATATGGCATACCTTGTTGAATTCTGGCTTATTCTAGAGAGCGAACTTGTAGAGTGTGCCTCGCACATAATATTTGTTGTATGGATATGAAAATTTTACACATAATACAAGAGACTGTACTCTAACTAACACATTTTGTATTAATGAATTTGAATCTGTTATGAAGAAGTTATGATGTTTTTACCCGAAACACCTGTTTTAGACTAGTTTAAAGACTAGCCACAAACACTATTTTCCACGGAGTGTAACTCAAAAAATACAAAAACCCACACACTGAAATTCGTACCAAAACTACTTGGATATGTTTCCTCAATGGACTTCCAATTTCACGGTCTGAATCATTCTAGAAACAAATTTATTGCGAGAATGGTGAGATGACCTGTAAATAACATACCTTAGAAAGCATCATCAAAAGAATTTATCCTCCCTTGAATTTCGGCCTTCTTTACTTCACCTTCCCTCTGAAATTTGGCTTATATATCCTTAGGTTACCTTAGTCACCTGTAGATATTCAATATGCTCAAGTGTGATTAAAATGAGAAAGCCTTGCCTCTTATTTATACTCTCCAAGTAGCTTCCTTAGAAGAATCTTCTAGGCCACTTTGTCCACATAGTCACCTATGTTCGACTTTGCCCAATTTTCCACTTGTCCATGTATCCAATAGTCACTTGATCACTTAACCCATTTTCCTTATTTTAGGGTTAACCTTCTTTTAACCACTTTCCATAATTAGAAAGTTCTCTATTTACTTTATTATTTAAATAATCCTCCTTGACTTTGTCACTTCACTTTATTATTTAAATAATCCTCTTTGATTTTGTCACTTCACTTTATTATTTAAATAATCCTCTTTGAATTTGTCACTTCACATTATTATTTAAATAATCCTCTTTGACTTTGTAACTTCACTTTATTATTTAAATCATTTCTTCTTTGCAAACACTTTGACTTCTTTGACCTTTTGGGGTTTCAAACCATTCATATGAGGGTCATTCAACTTTGTAAGACCATAACTCTCAAACCGCGAGGATTTATGTGACGTTCCACATACCACCAGAAATGGCATGAAATGTACTATCCATCTAGAATAGTCTTACCCACAAATATATCAAAATTCATACCATTATACATCAAACAAACTTGGGTCCATTACCCAAACCTTTGTGCTACCAGAATTTCTTCAAGGGTTGACGTCAATGACAACCAAACCCATTACTCAACACTTTATAGTGTTTTGAAGCAAGTGATACATAAAAGGAAAGACAAGAATATTGGAAAATTTGACCCCTGGGTGGAAAAAGACATATTTGTTGGGTACTCATGCAAGATCAAAGCATATAAGTGATACGATATAAGACTCAACAAGATAGTGGAAATATTCAATGTAAAATTTGATGAAACAAACTTGCTGAAGACCAGGAAGGAAAGAAAAAATTCAAACGTATTTGAAGAACAAGAAAATGAATAACTAAATCAAGAAGAAGAGGAGGAAGAAGAAGAAGAAAAACAAGAAGAGAAGCAACCAAAAGTAGAACAAGAAGAAAACAACCAACAATATTTTCAGACACCTCCTAGGACACCTAACCACCAAGTTCAAAAGAATCATCCCCCAGAACAAATCATTGGAGATAGAAGTGCTGGAGTATAAATTAGAAGAAGAAGGCAAGCACAGACACCTGAAAAAGGACATTTTTCATTACTATCCATAGTTGAACTTCGAGGAAGCTAGAAATGATGAACATTGGATCAATGCTATGGAAGAAGAACTAAATCAAATAGAGAAGAATGATACATTGGAACTAGTTCCAATACAAAAGGACAAAAATGGGATTGGGACAAAATGAGTCTTCATAAACAAGCTAAATGGAGATGGACAAGTCATTGAAAACAAACCAAGACCAATGTGCAAAGGTTATGCCCAACTTGAAGGAATAGATTTTGAAGAAACCTTTGCTCTCATGGCCAGAATGGAGGAAATCAAAATTTTCTTGGCTTATGCATTCTCCAAAAGGATCAAAGTGTATCAGATAGACGTAAAATAAACTTTTCTAAATGGAGAATTAGAACAATGAGTCTAAATAAAACAACAAGAAGGGTTTCTACTATCAGAAAAGGAAGACTATGTTTGCAGATTGAAGAAAGCTCTGTATGGACTTAAACAAGATCTGAGAGCTTGGTACTCAATATTGGATAGGTACTTACAACAATAATGATTCAGAAGGGGAAATGCATATAGTAACTTCTACATAAAAGTGGATCAAGGCAATATGATTATTCTTGAAGTGTATGTTGATGACATCATCTTTTTAAGTGATAATGATAGATTGATTAAGAGGATTTCCAAGGATATGCATAATGAATTTGAAATGTCTCTACTTGGGGAGTTGAATTTATTCTTCAAACTCCAAATATCTCAGCTATATCAAGGAATTTTCATTTCCGAAACTAAGTACATCAAGAAAATGTTAAATAAGTTCAAAATGGAAGACTATAAACCTATGAGTACTCCTATGGTTACCAATTGCAAGTTGAGAAAAGATGATGAATCTAAAGAAGCAAAGCAAAGACTCTATAGATTAATGATTGGTAGTCTACTCTATGTGACAACTTCAAGACTATATGCAATGCAAACAGTTGGATAGGTCGCAAGATTTCAAGTGGCACCAAAGGAAACCCATGTTCTAGTAGTGAAAAGGATCTTCATATATCTTAAAGGAACAAGATATTTTGGCCTATGGTATTAGAAAGGAAATGAGTTAACTATGATCACCTACACGGATGCATATTGGGTAGGAAGTATTGATGACAGGAGAAGTACAAGTGGAGCAATTTTCTACTTAGGTGAATTCTTAATGTCTTGGTTGAGAAAGAAGAAATCTTCAATATCCTTATCCATAGTAGAAGCCGAATATATCCCAACAACAACATGTTGTACTCAGATTCACTGGATGAAGAAAACCCTTCAAGACATACAAGTGAAATATGATGAGCCTATTCTAATACTCTGTAACGACACTGGTGCTATAAACATCAAGAATCCACTGATTCATTCCAAGAACAAACATATTCCTATTAAGTTCACTTTCTATGGGAACAAGTCACATAAAATAATATCAAGTTGGAGTACATTGGTACAAAATAACAAATTGTAGACATCTTCACAAAGCCTCTTCCTAGAAAAACCTTTGAGTATATTAGACAAAAACTACGAGTAATTTATTCTCCAAATTGATTTCCATAATCTTATACAAGAACAAAAAGGGGAATACTGTCAGGGGGAGTTACCCTTTCATGAATATAGGGGGAGTCACCATGAATAAAATAGGACAATACAATCATTGGGATAATAGCATGAATATAGGGGGAACACGATTTTTTTACTAAGTTACCATCAATGCCAAAGGGAGAGATTGTTGGAAAATTGGTTGTCATTGATGTCAACCTTAGAAGAATCCTTAAAGTAAAGCCCATAAGCCTCTAAAAGTGATGATGATGTTTCCACTTGAAGAATCCTTGAAGAGCCTTGAAGGATCCTTGACATAAGTGTATATAACTCCAAAGTGGTCCCCTTATGGCGTAGCTTTTAAGCATGGACCTCAGAGGATGAGATAACATGTGGTTGTTTCTGCATGCCCACTTTTAGTTGTATAAAAATGGAACCTTAAAGGAGCCTTGAATAATCCCTAAAAACAAGTGAAGAATCCCCTAAATCCAAGTGAAGAATCCCCTAAAACCAAGAGAAGACACCCTTAAAGTAAAGTAAAGAAGCCCCTAAGGTCATCCATCCTTAAGAAAGAGGTACGACCCAAAAGTTGTGACCCTTGGTTGCACCCCCTCATGTGGAGAAGACTCATACAAATAAGAGGATGCTTATTTGGAATTTGAAACACACCAATTCAACCTAGCCAATTAATAGGAGTGAATTTCCAAGGGAAGATGAAGTGAAGAAGGGAGAAATTCCAAGGGAAGATGAAGTCTTGTGATGATTTGTTCTAGGGTTTTTCTTTGAAGGTCATCTTGGAATTTTTGATATAATTTTTTCCTATAAAAATTTAGATAGAGAAACTTGGAGTTGTTTTAGAAGGTATAGCAAAGAATCTTGTGTACGAATTTCAGATCTTGAGTCATTACAGGTTTGGAGCCATACTCAGTGGAAGTTGAGGTTTTTAAAACTAAGGTTTTCTTCTTCAAAATGAGTCATCTTTCCATTTTCACTATAACGGTTTTTTGTGGATGAGTGAAGGAGAGAAACTTGGAGGAATTTTATAGAAGACATCGAAGAAGATTGGATACAAGTTTCATATCCTGATTAATTACAAGTACAAATTTTTACTTGTTGGAAGTTAGGGTTTATGACTAATCCAAAAACTAGTCCCAAACAAGTGTTTGAGATAAAATGATTATATCTGAATCTTGGTAGGTCCAAATTTAATTCCATTTGTTGCATTATAAGGAGAACATATCCTAATATCTAAGGTCCAAGTTTCATATTCATAAACAAAAAATTGAGCTTGTGGGGAATCTTACAAGTTTGTAGATTTTAGGTATAGTTCTGAACAATTTTGTATGCAGATTTAAGAAGTGATTTTGGGATTGTATTTGAAGGTTTATTTGATATTGTATCATCATTTGAAATATTCCAAGGGTATTTGTGTCTCATTCCAATAGGTACTGGAAAAATCAAGGAGTGGGTGCTTCCTTCAAGTTGGTGCTTGTAAAATATTTAAACTACATAAGAAAAGTTTCTGTGGTTTTCTCCCAGTTGGGTTTCCACGTAAAAATGTGTATGCAATGTGTATGAGTTTATATGATGATGAATGGCATGATTAATGGTTAATGTTTACATAGTGCTTGAAGGTTAAATTTGTTTAAATAAATCTATACTGATTCACCCCCCCTCTCAGTATTGTTTAATATTCTAACAATATATAAGGAAGCAAATAAAGCTACTCATTTATGACATCAATGAGTCGACCATACGAGCGAGAAATGGATAAAGGTACTGATAAACTGTAATTTACTTCCATATTTAAAGTATTTGAATATGAATTTATACAAGCATTGTGTTTTTGGGAAGTAGTGTAAAAAAAAGTTTAAAATATGTAGTCATACAAGTAAATGTATTCTAGATTATATCCATTTAGATGTTTGGGGGCCATCCGCTATATTTTCTTTTGGAGGGTCATTATAATTTGTGAAATTTATAGATGATTACTCTAGAATGACGTGGGTATATGTAATGATCCCAAGCCATTATGCAAGGATCATCACGGTTTTGGTGTCTTTTTAAAACTTTTATGGTTGTGGCATTTCGTCAAACACTTTGCTGAATTATTTGTTTAGATGTGTTTACTTGCTGAATGGCCTCTTGATTTCAGCCTTAGGGTCTACTGATGTGTTTATATGAATGTTTGTAGAAAATAACAAGAAGAGACAACCATGGAACATACCTTAACCATATGCAATATGATAGACAAGCCAAAACATCTCAAATATGCTTTTATTTGTGAAATAGAGGAACCTGCTACAATGAAGATGTTGATCTAGAATTCTCAACAGATGGCTCCAAAATAGAAGTATGAGTTGCTACAAAAAGCTCCTGACAATAGAAAATAAGCCTCCAAAGGCTGGATAAGAGATGAAGACCAATACCAAGGTAGATCTGGCTGTATGAAGTGCAGAAACCCTAACTGGATGATGCCACATCCTATTGGAATGCTGAAGCTCCTCAACAATTTGGCCCTACTGCCAAAAGTGTCCAATCGCCCCAAGAAATATTCCAACTGATAGATCGGGCAACTATAAGGACAACTCAGGTGCCCAAATCTCCAAATTTACTCTCAAATCCTGTGGATCTGAACTCCTCCACTGAATGGTGTGCCCCCTTGGATGCCTGAAACCCTAGATAATTCGACCTAGGTGAATGAGGCCTCCAAACCTCCTAAAACTCTCCAAAATGATAGATTGGGCAATCACAAACCCCAAGAAGAAGTTTCAAGGTCAGATATGAGGTATAGCCACCTAGATCTACAAATCACTGAATCACCAAATCGTCCTCTCTCTCCCAAAGCTGTCCCAACCTGTAGATGATGATCTAGCCATGGTAACTCCTCAAGAATGGACTAGATCTGATGTCCAAAGCCCTGCAATGAATACCTAGGTGATAGAATCTCCAAAATCCCTACCAATCACCTGCAATGAATCACTCTCCAAGAATGATGCGCCCCCCTTGCTGGAAACCCTCAACTGGTGCGCCCTCTCTCTATCTGCACAAGTAATTGATGTGGACTCCTCCTGCAACTGAGTAGATCTGAAACTAGAATGGTGTGGGAGCATATTGCATCTCCGAGACCAAGCTTGGGACAAGCTAGGTGGAATCTTTCACCACTGAATCGTCCTCT
>SNQJ01S0039413.1:24391-52692 GCA_010110895.2 Picea sitchensis
AAATCATGGAAATCGTCGGAATGCAACGAAACCAAAGCCAACATGTGTGGAATGGCTCATAATGATGAAATATGATGAGCAGTGCAAGTTGGACCCCACAATGCCTCTCAATAACCCATGTACTCGCTATAACATCCATCTGGCCAGGGATGATTTTAAGGATGGAAATTTATTTTAAAATGTATAAACCTTGACAAACCTTACTAATCCTTCATATGTAAACTGTAGAATGTTTGGCGATATTTTTGTAAAAATATTCCAATGTCTAAGGATTTTATATAGTTTGTATAAAATTTGGGCAATTTTTAAAGTAAAATAATTTTATCCTTTAGAATTTGGGCGAATCATTTTTAGAATAACGCATCTTATTTTGGGAAAAACTATGGAAAATTAGCCCACGAGCGAAATTTAGCCCCTAAAATCATCCATGCATCTGGCTACTCTGGTCATCATAATCCTCTGCACTCTGATGATGTCCCAAAGTGGGGACATTACAATATATATTCTCAAAATAAAATTTCATGTGTTTGAACTATTTAAACAATTTAGAGATTTGGTTGAAAAGGGAACTGGCAGGTCAATCAAGTGCTTAAGAACAAATGATGGAGGTGAGTTCACATCTTTGAAATTTGAAAATTATTGCAAGGAAGTTGAGATCGAAAGGAATAAAACCATAGTTTACACTCCACAACAAAATGACATGGTTGAATGCATGAACATGACTCTTCTAGAGAGAGCAAGGAGCATGCTCAATACTGGAAAGTTGCAACAAGAGTTGTGGGAAAAAGTAGTCACTACAACTTGATATCTGATAAATTGGTCACCATCAATTTTAATAAAATGTAAGATTCCTGAAGATGTATGGAAAGGTCATTCATGTGATTATTCAAATTTGAATTTTTGTTGTTATGATGCTTATGCTCTTATTTCTAAAGATCAACATTCTAAGTTAGAACCTAGATCAACAAAGTATATCTTCGTTGGTTATGGTGATGGAGGTAAAGGATACATATTATGGGATCCTACTTCCCACAAAATCATCATTAGCAAACATGTAGAATTTAATGAATATCCTCTCATAAAATCAGACATAGTATAAGTTGAAATGAAATAGGAACAAGTACCACAAAGTCAACAAATTTAGTTGGAAACTCAACCATCTAAAGAAGATAAGGAGTAGGATGAAGCTTCTAAAGAAATAGATGAGGATGTAGAAAACATACAGGAAAATGCTTAATTTCCACAACCAACTCTGAGGGATCTACACGGGTCATAAGTCCTCCTAAGAGGCATGCTGATTATATTTCACCTATTGCTTTGATTTCTAAGAAAGGGGAATCTTGTTGTTATCAAGAAGAAATGGATGGTATTGAAAGTGATAAATAAAAAATAACAATGAAAGAAGAAATTGATGGCTTGTATAAGAACAAAGCATGGGACCTGGTAGAACTCCCAAAGGAAAGGAAGGTTGTTGGTTGCAAGTGGGTGTACAAAACAAAAAAAAGGGGGCTAATGATAAAGTTGAAAGGTACAAAGAAAGACTGGTGGAAAAGGAGTGTTCTCAAATGAAAAGAATTGATTTCCATGAAATATTTTCACCACTTGTTAAGATTGTTTCTACTCATGTTGTGTTAGCACTAGTTTCTTTACTTGATCTTGAGTTAGAGTAGCTAGATGTTAAACCATTAATTTTACATGGAGATTTGGATGGGAATATATATATGGAACAACCAGAAGGTTTTATTCAGGATTGCAAAAGAATATTTTTTTACAAACTCAAGAAGTCATTGTATGACCTGAAGCAGTCTCCTGGACAATAGTACAAGAAGTTTGATTCTTGCATGGTGAGCCAAAATTTTACAAGAAATGAGTATGACCTTTGTGTTTACTTCAAAAGTTTAGAAAATGGTATATTCATTATTTTGGTGTTATATTTTGACGACATGCTTGTAGCAAGAAAGAGCATGATTGGGATCAATGGGTTAAAGACTTAGTTGACTAGGACTTTTGATATGAAGGATCTAGGAGAGAAAAACAAATTTTGGGCATTGAAATACATAGAGATAGGATTTGTTTTTTACAACAGAAGTATGTGGAGAAGATATTTCTGAGATTCAGTATGAGTAATGTGAAAGTAGTAAATATCCATTTGGTTTCCTATTTTAAGCTTTCTACAAGTTTATGTCCTAGCAATAAAGAAGAAAATGATTATAAGTCTAGTGTACTATATGCCAGTGCAATAGGAAGTTTAATCTATGCGATGGTATGTTCAAGACTTGATATTTCACATGCAATCAGTGTCGTCAATAGATACATGAAAAATCCAAGTAAATAACATTGGTAAGTAGTGAAATGGGTGCTTCGATATATTAGAGGTACAAGTGATTATTGTATCACCTATAATGGTTGGAGTGATTCAGTCTATGGTTATGTTGATTTAGATTTTGCAAGTGATTTGGAAAAAATGAAATCTACTTCAAGTTATGTCTTTACTCTTGTAGGAAGACCTATTTGTTGGATGTCAAATCTTCAAAACACAGTTTCTTTATCCACTACTGAGGCATCATATATCAATGTCTCACATGCTTGCAAGGAGGCAATTTGGTTAAAGGGTCTATTGGGTGAGTTTTGAAAAGTACAAGACAAAGTGAATGTGTTCTATGCTAGTCAACGTGCTATTCATTTGGATATGAATCCAACTTATCATAGTAGGACTAAGCATATTGCAGTTAAATACCATTTTGTAAGACACATTATTGATGGAGGTGGAGTAGCTCTTAAGAAAGTTCGTACTCAATAAAATTGTGCATACATGTTTACAAAGACAATATTGTTAGAGAAGCCATGGTGGTGTTTGGATTCTCTTGGCTTGTAGAAAATATGATGAATGGGCTTGGGAAAGGTATCATGTAAATTGTTGTAAAGGTGGATATTGTTGGAATTGTGACAACAATGCAAAATTGAGGAACAATGGTGGTTCATGTAACTGTGGCAATTCTTGAACCGATGGTAGTTATGGAAGATGATGTATATTTATGCATCCCTGAGAGGCATTTGCAACTAGTTGTAAGCCTAATGTGTAATATTTTCCTCTGAAAAATAAGAATACCAATACCTTTCCCCGTGAATATTTTTTTGGCACATTGTTAGGGTTTTACCACGTAAATTTTATGTTTGTTGAATGTGCTTTCTATTGCTATATTTTCCCCTTATATTTTCCATATTTAATTTGTGTTTATATGTGTGTTCACACACTCAACAAGTTTGAGTGAGTATTTGAACGGGTCAAAATTGTTGTTGTGGTAAATTAAAATTCGCTTCGAGCTAGAGTTAAAAACTTAGCTGGGAAGGCTTTGGATTAGGAATAAAATTAAGTTTGTTAAAATTTAAAACTGAATTCCATCAGATGGCCTTCAACTCAAAATCACTTTTTTTAATTTTGACGAATTCAAATGATTTTTGGAAATCAGTCGAGAAGCCTTCAACTCACTTTTGAAACTTGAGTTTAAGAAGTGGGTTGAGATGCTTTGGTGATTTTTAGGCCTAATAGGTATTCAAAGATTTAAAACTCATGTATGTGATTTTGGGTCGAAGCTCTATTTGAGGGATTTTTAGAACTTGAAATGTGATGAGTTTTGGTAATAGTCCAAAAGGTATATGACACGTATGAAAAAATCTAACTCGGTTGACTTTTGAAAATGAACCATAGAGGCTTTGAAGCACATATGAAACTTGAAGTGTGATGAGTTTTAATAAATGAGCCAAGAGACTTTCGCCGTAATTTAAAACTTATTTTAAATGCTAACATCGGTTTTCTAAATGGATTTTGAATTTATTTAAATTTAAATAACTATAATTTCATTATATTAACTTTGATTGAGAATTTGGTTTTGCAATGCAAGAGGATAAAAAGAAATTTCAAACTAGTGGTCACAAGACTAATCTCAATGTGAATTCTGCAATGCTTATAATCATATAAACACAATATGCCTTCTTGGAGTGCTTATAATCATATAAACACAATATGCCTTCTTGGAGAGGAAATCAAATTATGTGTTTTTTCACTTGTGAACATCGGAATTGGATTATGTGAGTTGCATTGACTTTACAAACTATGCAAAATTAAAAACCATGCAAAATTAAAAGTATTTTTTATTTATTTATTTATTATTTTTTTCGGAGGTTAAGACATCATCTTTGGTTAGGATAAAAAAATTACGCAAAAGCATTTTTTAATAAAAGTCTAAGTTTTGTTTAAAATGATGTTTTTTCCAAATTAAGTTTTATCGACATGTCTTACTTCTCTATTATATATTCTTGCAAGACACTAATTGACATTGATATAATTTAATAACATTTGTAAGATTTTGATCTATGTGAATATGTTTCACTGACATCTGGAACACCTAATACCAAACCCTTAGCAAAGTTGTCGGTTCTTTATGAAACACAATTCTTAATCAAAGAGTGACACAAAATAGCTTCCGTAGAGCTAGATAAGTCTGCACATACTCTTATACATGTTATATCCAATTAACTTCAAGCATGTAATAGTGAGGATTATGATATGCACATAATGACAAGTGCAAAAAAAACAAAATTGTGAAGCAAACCACATTATGAAAATGCAATAGAAAAGTCAAATTGCATCTATTAAATTATTATCTTAGTGAGTAGGATACAATCATCAATAAAATTTAAAAGTATGAAGACCAAAGAAGCAACACCTGACTTGATTGACTTAGGGGTCTTCAACACTACAATAAGGGAATTCTCTATCTTTGCATTGATTATTCTATAGATTAATTTGTTATTCTAAAGTTTATCCACTAAGGTTCTTTACATAGGCTATGCAAGGGATGTTGGATCATGACATACACTTTATAGAATGAATATTTAACCTATGAGACGAATGTAGACTAATCTCTTGGATTGGACATAATAATGATGGGTTGTTAAGGTCCTAACCCGCACATAGGTAGATCAATGTATTCGAATGTAATAAAGGTCAATATTAATAAGGCCTTTCAATAAAATAGAATAAGGAGGATGTAAGAAGACCTAATAGAAGCTGGCGGAAATACGCTTCTAGAAGGGTCTTCCTCTAGATACTTATCTTAATAGACATATTTAGTATAAATAAGGGGGCGAGGGTATGGGGGCAAAAGCTTGGAGATTGTGTGTGTTATATGAGCTACTCATTTGGAAGTTGCCCCTCGAAGAGGCTTTGTGAACATTGCTTTCATCCAGTGTTTTTTTTCTATTTCGTATATCATTTCGTGTATTGTGAAGATTATCACCGGATCTTCACATTGTCTGCCATTTCTAGCATTTTATTTATGTTAAAAACACCTTCTTGTATTTTATGCTAGCGGTATCTGCCAAGTGGTATCAAAGCACTTTCATATGCAGTGTAGATTATTTTTTAGAGTAGAGGCGTATTCACGTCTTTAAGCCACAAAAGATGCATGCTTCTGCTAAACCCTTGGGTTGAGGGGATTCATGCAGGGGAGGCCGGGGCGGTTGCTTGCGCCTGGTGGCGCGCCCAACACGTGGCACCGGATGCGACTTCCGTTCTTGAAGCCTCTTTAGATAAACCTATCGGCGGTTGCTATAGTGTCGCAGAGAACAACACTCGGGAAGATACTCTCTATTACGCGAATTGTGGTCGGACGTACGGCTAGATGCGGTCTATCCACTCCTTAGTTACTGGGGCCGTGGGCAGAGAATTACTCTTGTTGGACCCACCGCATTGTATTGGAACATAGCCGCGGGATAAGGCCCTTGTCTGAACCTTTGAATACCTAACCCGCGGGAATGGCATAACGGAATTAAACCGGCGAGATC
The DNA here is from genome assembly GCA_010110895.2 of Picea sitchensis. Taxonomy (NCBI): domain Eukaryota; kingdom Viridiplantae; phylum Streptophyta; class Pinopsida; order Pinales; family Pinaceae; genus Picea; species Picea sitchensis. Next base: position 30,239 of record SNQJ01S0039413.1, read on the forward strand.
CTATTGGCGTGCATCACGTATTTGGGTTGCTTCGATTAAATACTCTCTGGTTGGTGGGATTTCGAAACAGCTGCAGCATTCTTGAGACCAAAGTATAACACCGCAGCTAAAAAAAAAAAAAAAAAAAAAAAAAACCATTTGAGACCTATTCCATTAGATTCATCTCTTCTCCCTTATCACATTCATCCATATCGACTTAACGCAAAAATTCTGACCCCACCGCTCCTTTTTAGGGTTCCCCATCGTCATGGCCCATAGCCATAGCCAAGAAATAGAGTCTCATTTCAACACCTTGCAAATCCCCGGTTTTACGCGAGGACCAACAAAGTGCAACAACTCGGTGCTACTATTGCCTCCGGTACCTCCATAAATTGCATGGTAATGTGTAAGCCGTGCAATCATAGGCGGGAAGTCAAACATGGAAGCGACCACTTGACGATAAATGTTTGCATCACTGCGCCAAACTCAAATATCCATAGCTCTTTTTCCTAATGCACATAAAAACGAAGGTGGAAACTTCTTCCCATTCCTTTCAACCCATCACTTTCAAAGGGACATATGTATGCCTTCCCGGGTGGATGTAACCAAATTTGATGGCTAAAACCCCACTAGTTGGGTAACCAAAAATGGAACAATATTTCTCTCTACAACGATGAGATGACTTGGCTGGCTTCGGTATGGTGTTCTCCATCGGTGAAGCGGCAATGGTGGCAATGGTGATAAACTTTCTGTCAAGGGCATATTGCTTGGACACAATTTGTTGATAACGAGCTATGAGCGCTTGGCCGACACCAACTATTTTAGGCTGTTTGTTAAATTAGGAAGCAATCAAGCACAGTAGAGACTTCGCGAAATTTGGCGTCACGGCGAACTTTGGAGGCATGGCCGATGCTTTCTTTGAGTGTTTTATCGGTGGCCTCAGGGAGGAGATTAGGTTATGCCATGGATAGACCTCTGACATGGTAGAGCTACCAAAAAATAAAGAAGCACAACAAATTATTTCCTCTCAAAACCGTGAGCCCTCCTTTACATCACAGCCCTAAACCGGGTAAACTACTACCCACTCATACATTAAAAATCAAAAATTATTGGTGAAATGGATGTGGCGCCAACAAAGGCCTCTATTATAATTGTGATGACAAATATTTCCCAGGACACAAATGTAGGGAACAAAATCTCTTATAATCGAGGATATTGAGGAAGAGATATTGAGCATCCCACGATACCCAAGTCACCGAAATCGACGTACACCCTCCCTCCGACCACTCCCGAAATTGGAACCCGATGTTTCTCAATGCTCTCACGCGGCCTTTAAAACTGCTTGAAGTTATTGATTTATGGCACGAGGTGTAATTACGGTTGATAGTGGCTACCACAATTTTATTCATAGCAGGTACCCAAGAAGCCATTGCTATATCATATTTGTCAACAATTTTAAATCATGATTGCCAATGTTGGTTCTATGAAATGTAGTGATGCTCGAAAATGTCGTCTCAAAGCGGGTGACCCTCAATCACCATGTTTCGTGACATGGTAGGTTCGACATTGTTGGAGTCTTGGTGACTGGAATTTGGGTCCCATTCTCATGGATTTTAGAACTTAACAATGCAATTGGACCAAGGGAGGCCACCAATGCCATTTCAAGGCATCACATTCTAGTTCACGAAATTCATGGGTTCGCGCGGAAAAACTACTCAAAAATGTCATTGGAATTGTGCAGCTCCATGCCATGTCAATTACGAGACTACCGGTGCCCCAAGACACTCAAGCCCTCCTTTCTGGCATCAAGCGGTATTCCTAACTCCCCGGGGACTCCTCCTTCCCGCAATGTCCATGATCATACCATTCCGGCATCGGAAGCCTTCCCCAATATCGTCTATAAAAACACCTTTGCACAAAAATGGAAATTGAAAAATGGTCAGAACTCCTTCTTGCGGGTCATCCATCTAGTCTGAGCCCTTACTCCTCTCCAGTAATCATGGTACTGAAGAAATAAGCTTCTTGATGTGTCGACGCTTCCGATATATAACAAACTAACCATCAAATGGAATTTCCCATTCTGTCTGTTGGTGACCTGCGGATGAGTTGAGCCCAATTCTTTACCAAACTAGATCTCTGCTTGGGCTATCACGGATACATGAAAGGGCTGACATTCCAAGATAACCCCAGCACTCATGAGGGCTACTATGAGTTTTGGTCATGCCCTTTGGACACGGTAGCCTCACCTTCCAGAGCCTGATGAACCATGTATTCTGCCCTTTTCTTCATCATTTGTCTTGGTTTCTTTTATTGACCATCCCCTCTATATACTTAGAAGAAGCACAGATAATGCCACTCATGTGGATCAAGTTCTCGCTACTCTCTCAACACCAAGCTTTCACGATAATCCAAATGTGTACATTTGTCGGGTGCCTGGTAGATCTTGGTCATTGTGGTGCAGGAAAGGATAAGCGTCGGGGTGGACACGAAAAGATTGAAAACTATGCAAAGGCAGCGCGCAAAGACTCTCAAAGCTGCGTGGATTTTTGGAGCCTCCTTGAGGTGTTATCTAAAGTCTAGAACTATGGAAATATTGCAGCGCCTCTCACAGCTCTCCTAAAAAGAACTCTTTCACTTGGACTCCATTGCTGCTCAAGCACCAAACCTTGAAGCGACCATGTACCACCACTCTAGTTCACGGCCTTCAGGCTTCCACAGACTTTGTGTTGGAATGTGGCCTTATGAGGGAAAGGTATTTGTGTTGTCCTTATGCAAGAGGTCCGACCTTTAGCTTCATAGCAAGCAACCTCTTCGAGAAAATCTGGGCAAACCCATTTTATGAAAAGGAAATAATAAATGTTGGCGGTCGCATGCCGTTGATTTGGCATCCATTATCTGGGGCAACACAAATTAAAACGAACCGTAAAAACTCAGAAATTGCGCTGCGGAACAAGCATTTCCTCAGAACAGAAAACGCAAAATGGGTGACGGCTCTTAGGATAGGTGGCAGGATCATTTTACCAAGAAAGGCAAAAGGTAATGTCGATGGCCCGGTTACGCTGTCGAGGAAATATAGAGAGCCAGAAGGATCCCCCTTTCCTCTTTCCTTCATTGTACCCGATTAAGCTCAAAGGCAATGTGAGGTAGCTTCAAGATCCCAAAAGTGCGAGCAGATAAAACTGTATTGCCAGAACAAGCTCAAAACTATAGGATACTCTGTCGGGATGACTTCGATACAAAGGTCACCCATGTATTTAAGTAAAACAATCAAGCTCAAATCACGGTCCTTTCGAGGCTTCGTACTACACCATGAACTGGGGTTACTAAAACGCATATGGTAGGTCAAGCGTTCTTTTTTAGGAGTTGGTATGAAGCGGGACATCGTCAAGTTTGTCGGTAGATGTGAGGTGGTAATCAGCATAACAGGAGGAAACGATAAATCTAAGGCACCCTCAGCGGCGGCTTCCGATTCCCCACGCTTTATTTGGAAGGATATCTCTATAGATTTATTACAGCTTTGAAATTGGGGAATGAATCAGTCATAATGGTGGTGGATAAGCCCTTTCAATTGTATGTCGTTTTCAGCTCTTCCCACCCATTTACCATCCCGGTGGCTCAAAATTTTGGACGGGTCAACGAAGTTGCATGGCATGCCGCTCTGTTTTCGTCAGAATTTAACTTTCTAAACAATTTTGGCGGGGAATTGTTTTTAGCTGCAGACACCACCGATTACATCTATTTCGGCTTATCATCCTCAAATGGATGGTCAAATGGAAGTTAATCAATAAGTGTTTGGAAGCATATCGGTGCTTTGCCTCTAGAAAACAACACCAATGGGCTCAATGGTTACCCTCGCCCGAATGGTGGTACAACACTACATACCATACAACGCCTCCTTTTGAGTGATGGTATATGGGCCGAAACCGCAGCAGGTTCTCTCATATAGGGTACCTCGGAGGTCCGGGCGGTTGACCAAACACTACGATTCAGGGATATCGCTATACCATAAAGAGAACTTGGTCATGGCACAAGGAATAGAAGATAGGCGACAAGCGGATCAAGGTCACTCGAGCGTCAATTCTGAGAAGGGGATCGGGTGTTTACGAGGCTGCAACGTATAAACAAACTTCCCTCAAAGGACGAGCATTATCGGTAGCACCAGAATTACCTGGTACAGGTTACCAGTAATGGGACAAGTCGCATATCAGGTTAAGCTCTGCTTGATCGATTGACTATCTGTTTTCATGTTTCGTAGCAGAAGAAGGTGATTGGAACCGGTGCCAAATTCAAAATATTAACCTTCTAGAGTTAGCTGAAGAAGAATCAATTTGGCTACATCGAAGCGGTTTTGACCAGCGTGAGAGCATGCATGTCCGAAGGGAGAACCATCAAGGAAGTGCTAGTACGGTGGAAAGATATGACTCCAAAGCGGTGCGGAACCAACTGCCATTCGGTTTCCATCTGCAGAAATACATAGGGACAAAGGTTGTTTTTAAAGAGGACAATGTTGGGTCCCTAACACATGGAGTAGATCAATGTATTAGGATGTAATAAAGGTCAATACTAATAGGGCCTTTCAAATAAAATAGAATAAGCGAATGTAAAGAAGACCTAATAGAAACTTTAAACCTAGAAGGGTCTTCCTCTAGATTCTTCTCTTAATAGACATGTTAGTATAAATAAGGAAGTGTAGGCCTAGCTTGGAGGTGTATGGCGAGTGCTGCTTTCATTGCGGAGGTTGCCCCCCTCAGAAGAGGCTTGTGAACATTAGCACTACGGATCAAAGAATTTGCTTTCTATTGCTGTTGTACTATCATTTCATTATTTAGAAGATCTTTGGATATCTGAATCAAAGTGCTTTTTCTATTGCTATTTCGTATATCATTTCTGTGTATTGTGAAGATTATGCTGGATATTTTACTGTTATTCTGCCATTTCTAGCATTTTATTTCTGTTCTGCATATTTTATATAACTGGTATCTTGCATGGGTGGCATGGTCTAAGCCATGGTTTAGGGTAACAAATATGAGATTTAGGCCAAACCATTGATTTTAGGGCTCATAGGCCATGCACAAGGTCCTATGTTATGAAATAATGATATAGAAGTAATTTCTAGTCTACAAGAGGAATATGGGCTCAATTTTCAAGATTAGGTATGGCATAGATGGCCCAAGCCATAGTTCAAGGATGAAATTACGAATTTATGCCCTATAATTTATGTTAGCTTGTGTTCATAGGTCATCAATGGGCCTCAAAACAATTACACAACCCTTGTAGAAGGAATTTTATCTTATTCTCAATTTCTAGGATTAGACTTCATGTAGTAATACATGCACAATGCCTTCAAACATACCACAAGACTTGTAGAAGAAAGATTTGACACATGAGTTGAATATGGGACCAATTTTTTAGATTATGATCACTAGGGATGGGTATCATTGTCTAATCCATCATTCTAGGCCAAAAATAGGGTGTAATGAACCTACAATCTGCCTAAATTTTTTCACTTCGACTTGGTGCAACCAAGTTGTTCCGAAATTAACAGTCGTGTGGAACTGCCTTGCCTTAGATGCGATGACTTGGCCAAACTGCGCCTACCACAACCAGACTACGCCTCTTCACTCAAGGTATACACATAACTTTTCCTTGAGCTAAAACAAGTCAGGTACACCAAGTCCTACTTAACTCAACCTACCCAACAAGCATACTGGGCACACATCCAACCATGGCCTCAAAACTTTCAGTAACAATACTAATATTTAACCAATTCTACACTTATCCAAATTACAAGTATGCAAGAATGTGAACATTCAAATCATAGAACATCCACACAAGTTACACAACATATGAGGTTGGGTGGCACCAAGCTAGTGTCTAACACCCTTTTATTCCATATAGAAGAATGTTACATATGATACAATACAATGGGGATGTCATAGAATTTTCCTACAACCTAATTTTAGAGTACAAAGAAACTAAAACAAATCAATAAAATGCCTATAAATTCCCCAAAAACCTTGTACAAACCAATCCAATAAATTCCACAGGTCTACCTCCACGGTCCCGTTCCATTCTCTGTCTCACCAAGGCCACACAAGTTGCCCCATTGGGCCCCTTATTTGCAAAATTATAGAACTCCTTGCCTTGCTCCTTATTGTATGATTAATTATCCTTCCTTTGATGATCTTTAGCTCCATGTGGCATCCACTACTTATACGTGCCTTTCCCATCACTTGAAAAGTCATGTCGTATGAAGTGGACCCAAGTCACCTCATGCTAACTTGTTCCATCGAACCTCTCTGTCACACCAGGTCCATGTACAAGATTTCTTTAGACCACAAGTCATCCATATTCCTAGGTTGTTCACACCTAGGTCATGCCATCCACCAAGTCATCTTAAGCACATCAAGGTCATCCATCCATCTACAACTCCTTTCTGCGTCCAAGTGCGCCTAAGGAACCCAATGAACTCATGCTGAAGGAATGTGTGCCCAAGGGAGTGTGCTTGGAAAGTGCGATACACAATTGTGATGCATGGATTGTGAAGTTACCTTCCACAACCCAAAATTTGTCTATCTCTATTGAACCAAGGCATCTTCTTCAAAGGAACACTAGACCCCAATATCGATTCCTAGGTAGTGAGTAAACCTATTGTAGCTCAATGAGAGTCCATGGAAATTAGATACCAAGACCATTTCCAACATTCACAGTCCATCCCATACCTAAGCCATATTAGGATCTTGGAAAATCACCATGATTCCATGAAAAAATACCAACAAAGGCACGTCCAATCAAGTTCTACCCTCGCATTCTTCCAACAATCATCTGATTTCTAGGTCATCTTGCCAACATCCTCACACAAGCATGCCCAAGAATATTTTAGCTTCCTTCTTAGTCCTCAAGTACCAAGGTGTTGCACCTCTAACTTGTCATCTTGGTTCCGTGCCAAGTCTACCCATATAAATCAAATGCTTCCTCACTTCCTTGGCCAAACGCTCCATCGTATTTATCTTCCCTACTCACATTTGGGTAATCCTATTTGGATAAACAAACATCCATTCTATATTCATAGTTTTCCTCATGCTGTCCATTATTGTGAGCCTTCGTGCTCCAACTGTCCAAGTCTTTTGCATGTCCAGACTTACTACTGCCCTACTACATCAGTCAACCTACCAAAATCTTGTGCATAAACTTCTCTATGTATTGAGGTAGTCAAGTGCTCCACCCAATTGTCTTGCCCAAGTCATGATAAATGCACACCATGCCTAGAATGATATTTTCATGCTGCAATGAAATATTCGCATGCAATTCCTTTGGACCAAGGAAATGTCCCCTACCTTTACCTCCAACCATTGGGTCACCTTCCACAACTCAATGTCCAAAATGAGGGTAGCCAACACATCCATAGCTATTAAGTGCCTCAACAATATGTCCAAAGTGTCCCAAGTCAGATGAGTCTGTCGAAGAATTTACATACCCCTTTCCATAGAGAGGCACGTCCGCACCAATACTTCATTCACACCTCCAACCAATTATCCTTCTAATCTTGAGGTTATCTAGTGATTATTTGCAAGCTTCCTAAGGAGAGCTCTACCTCAACCCAAGTCCCATACCAAAGGTGGGAGAGCAATGTCCAAGTCACTTGGTATGCATTCCTATGTTCCCCATACGAGTTGACTGTAAATGTTTTCTTGGTCTATTCCTTCATTGTCTTTATCCATCACCCATACTAGAAAAACCTTTCCTCAACAAGCAAGCATTCAATACTTTGACATTATCATTGCAACTGCCCATGGAAAAACTTCACTTCTTTTGCAAGGCTACCAAGTTTCCTCCACAACTCAACGATTATTATATGGAACCTATGCACTATTTACCTAACCAGTACAAATCACTTCCCAATCGATCATTGTGATTGTGGAGGAGAGGATGGCCTACTGCCATTGCAATTTCTGCATGGACGAATCCTCCACAATCTTCCTCCCCCTTCACCAAACTCGACACCTCCAATTTCCCCTTAGACTCTACTACTCGCTTCATGGAAATAATCCACCCAAGTCTTTAATTAGTGAAAGGAAGGAGGTAAGAAGCTACCAGATCCACCTCCTATATTCACAACATGATTTTTCCCTGTGTCCATAAAGGGACTCACCCAAGCAAATATTTGTTCAAAGCTTTCATCTGCAAGTCCACCCCAACCTTCCATTAAGGTGCCCAAAATGTCCAAGGTCATGTTTGAGGTCTGCAACAGTTGGGATGATCCCAATTTTGCATGCTTCATCATAAAAGTGGGCTACACTTGGCCTCCCTCCAAGTCACCCAACTTCCCCTTCAAAGAACAAACCATCACAACATTCTGAAAATGAAAAAGAAAAGAACATGCATACTTCTTGAATGAAGTCACACTCAATTTATTCAATGGTTCAACTCCACTGATTGTTGCAACCACAAAAAAAATTCCATTCATCCCTTCGTCTTGTGATCCGTACAAACTTACTCAAGCCAACAAAGATGCCCTATGGGGCATGTCTTAGCTTCCTTCTGCACTAAGGTGAAAGTCCACACTCTTCAAAACAATCCATGTCACTTGTCTTCGATCAGTGCACCAGTCATGGTCACCTGCCCAAGGTCCTGAAGGTTCATCCCCAAAGCCTACTTCCTTCCAATGAACTCCTCACTTGTCTGTTAGATTTCTTAAAACATCATAAATTCAATTCGTGAACCCAAAAATTTCTCTAGAATCAACTATCTCCACAATCAACTCCACAAAAATATTTGATACCTCTTGTCACAAAATTGACAGTGGTTAAGAGAACCAAATCTTCACCAAATTTTCCCTAATACCAGTTGTCATGGAAGTGACAATGGTGAAGAGAACCAATATGACACAAAGATAGATTTGATACCACTTGTCACAAACTTGTAGTTTGCCCATTTTTTTTTCTCTTTGACTTGGTTCGCCTAAGTCATTTTGATACTTTTGGTTGTGTGACTCTCGAGACACGATTTTGGGACCAGTTTTGGAAACTGCACAGTGTGCGCAAAAGAAGGAAATATAATTGGCAATGTAGGGGTCAACACACGTAAAATAAGGAAGACCATTGGAAGCCGTTAGGAATTTTGGGTCCATTGATACGATCTAAGCTCTATTGTAATTGTATAAATATATAAGGGTTTTGTGATAGATAGTATGGAATGAAAGGCATGATGAGATAAGTAAGCGTGTATGCAAGGTATGCGAGATATGTAAGAGTGAAGAGTGATAGAGGGAGATAGAGAGATAGGATAATGACAAGGGCATAATGTATGAGAACAATGCACATATTTTGTAATGGATGTTCAAAATAATATAATAAGAAGTCGATTGTTGTGGTTGTAGCCCATCTTGGGTGAACCATGTTAAATCATGGTGTCTATGTGTTATGTTGTGATTGTTCTATTTATTTCACATATAATATATGTTCTAGTGCTATGAATATGTTACATGTTATTATGTTTCTGCACACATGGTATAAGGTATAATGAGGAAATACTAAGTAGAATGGTTATGAGGATTGCCTCCCATCCCTTCAACACTGCAGAAACCTGTTTCCCACAATTCACATAGATACCTTGGGTGAGACTTCACCTACTTTTGAGTGATGCCAAAAGGGATGGTATATAAGGGTTTTTTTGGTGAATTCATTTTGAACCTTGGTCCTTCCCACTGCACTCCAACAAATGGTTCCATTGCTGGGATCGAGATCTGCGATTGAGGGGAATGTGGAATCCAACTAAGGAATAAATAGGACGATGCTTAGAGGCAAAGGAGCACGAGTTTTCTAAAGATCGGAATAAGAACTCGTGGATCAACTCGAAGAAGTGATTATAGAGGTATGCATTTACAGACTTACATGAGATTTTGTTTACTAAATTCCCGATAGTTTTGGCTGTGTGGTTACATATGTTATCTAAAAAGAGCATAACATTACACACTGTTGTTCCAAGGAATTGGACCCTTGAGTTGATCCACCAAGTTAATACCATAAGTAATCGGATCTCACACGTAGTTGATTTCTGGCTGGATAGTGTATTGGGGGGTTATATTATTGAGTTTTCTATAGATTGTACCCAGTCATATAGTGTTGCTGAAAGAGAGTTCTTTAAAGGTACGCACTGAAGATATTTGAAATCACTATCTACTTGAGTCAAGATGTTGTTGTGTGATAAAGGGGTTATGGATTTGGAATCTTATCACCCTAGTAGCTAGGAACCTTCGTGCGCGTAGGGGGCTAGGGGATGACCAAGGGATGGTCTGAGAGTAAGGAGGAGAGGGATGTAGGGAAGAAATAAATAAGAAATATATGGATTGATAATGTTGAGAAAGGAAGAAGGTGCGATGAAAGAATATATTTGAGTGTTGCATAATGGAAAAAGATTTTGGTATGGTAGGAGGAGGGTTGTGGATGATAGAGAAGGGAAGCATAGTGATATTGAGGAAAGAGACATTGATGTAGTGCTCTAGATCAAAGGAATACCATGCACACAAAGAAAGGAGAAGGAAAAGGATCGTCAACTTAGTCCAACAGAAGGAGATCCATTACATCCCATTATCCCCACTCAGGCCAGACTCTGCATTGAACCCACAACCCTGTGTGCATCTCTGAGGTCTGAGGTAAGATCTAAAACTTTGTCACAAAAACTTGTAGTTAGTGAACAAAGCAAGGATAGAAGTAAAGGTAGTCAGAGTAGTGGAGGTAGTACGACAACCCAGAGTCAGTTAACAACACCAAGGAAGAATACTGTGAAATACAAAATGGCAGGTGTAGACCCCACTTTGAGAATGCCTATCTTCCATGGAGTAGGAACAAAAGATCCGGAATGACACTTATTTTTTTGTGAAGCAATATGGACTATGAAGCAGGTCCAAGATGACGATACAAAAATTGTGCATTTAGTGAAAACATTCAAAGACCACACATTGCTCTGGTATATGAAGTATCAGTCCAGTGTACCTGCAGAACAAGGCAGAACATTGGAAGACATCAAACAATCCCTATTAAAATATTTCCAAAAACCGAAGTCTGAGTCGTAGTGTATTACAGACCTAAAAGAGATCAAAANAAAAAATTGTAGAATTAATCAGTATGGGATTTTGATTAGAAATTCAATATATTGATGGATTGGTTGACCTTCCAGATTCCAGATGAGAAACATAGGGAATGGTTCATTGTGAGATTGTTACCACATATATGATGCCCATTGATGTTGCAGAAGATTACATCACATTCATAAGAACTAGAGATTTCCATGAAGTTGGAAGCATCCCCTATAGGAGAGAATGACACAGGGATGGCTTAGGTTCATTCATAGTTAGCAACATTAACAATCTAGTTGCAGGATATTTCTAAAGGAAAGGAAAAACATGAAGAAGTCTGGTGTGTTACATGAAGAAAGGAAGGTCATCATAAGAACGAGTGTCCAACCTTTAAATATTATTTAGCTATAGGAGGCCTGAATCCCTTGGCCTCAGGAGGAGGGGTATGGTGTGAGATATGCATAATGATGGGTCATCACCCAACCACTTTTTCTTTGATGCAGAAGTATCAGAGCACTACCAAAATATTATTTTGTAATTTTTGTAAGTCTGTGGGACATGATGAAAAGGACCGTCGCACACTCGATCTAATGAGAGAACACACTGTGGATGCATACAAATTTCAAGGGGAAGATGGATTAGAAGGAGTGGTACTGCAATGTAATACTCCAGGGGGATACAATCAAGGAGGAAGAGGAGGATTCATAGGTCAGGGAAGAGGAGGATTCAACAAAGGAAGAGGACCGATTATCTGCTATAACTATAACCAGCATGGGAATTTGGCGTGAGACTATTAGAATCCTTGTATGATGTGTGCATACTATAGAAAAATGGATCATGCGACGGAATAATATCTGCAACTGATCGTGAAGTGGCAGGATAAAAGGAACCAGAATGTGCAGATCATAATAGTAGAAGAGCGCAATGATCGACCAAGGGTAGCAACAATTACATGTGGGGGAGTAATAATAGGAGCTCATGTGATGGAATAAGGAGTTTAGAATTACCAGTGTGTCTGAAAAGAAGAAGAACCTCCTCCGACGTTCGACCCTCAAAAAGATAGAGACACATATAAGAAAGCAAGGAAGGAACTACTAGAAACATGATGGGGAGTATCGATTTCACAACCTATGTATGACATACCTCCAGTCTATGACCACTCGATCACATAAAGGCTAGTTGAAAAGGAAAGTAATCTGAAAAGTTTCTTAAAGGTTTTTTTATAACTAATGAAGGATGAAACTACTTTAAAGGCGTTGCGCAGGATGATTGACCAGTGCACACAAGATACATAAGAACTTATTGCACAATGAGAAGTTAACTAGGTATAGTGTAAGAAAAGGATGAATAGGGAATTCCAACTTAATGCATAGGTAGGAGACTATGATATGGATAATATCATCTTGGATCTGGGATCTGATGTGAACGTCATTCCGAAGCAGACATGGGAAATGATGGGAAAACCAAATTTGATCTGGTCACCAATTCAGTTGAGGATATAAAATAAACACAAGATTGTTTCAATTGGAAGATTGACAAGAGTAAATGTTAATATTGATGGGGTACGCAACACAACATATTTTGAAGTAATCAATATCATAGATGGTATTAAACCTTACCCAACAATACTTGGAATCGATTGGGATTTTGATAACCAGACCATTATTGATCTGAAAAAGAGACAAATGATATTTGAAGGAGGATCCTTGAGAGTTAATGTGCCATTGGATCCCACAGAAGGAAGACGATATATGGAATCGACAAGGGGAAAAGAACTCGATAAACTTTACAATGTGACTGCATGGATGGATGACTATGTTAATCCTACTGCTAAGGGTGCACTCAATTGGAAACGTATCAGTTCTTGCACATCAGATTTAGAAGAAGCCCCAGAACATTGAAAATAGAGGTTGCATGAAGTATATACAAGGAGATGTGCTCATATTACCTGCACATTGCACTGGATTGGAGTTGAGGTACGTGATCCTCCAAAGTATGATGGAATAACATATATAGATTCTTTTATAAAATAATTTAAATTGCAGGTATCAGGGAAACAAAGATTGTTAGCTTTGGATATCACGCTAGAAGTGACCCTTGCAAGATGGTGGGCTACACATAAGGATAGAATAGAAAATTGGCAGCAATGTTGAAGGATTTTATAGGCCAGATTTAGAACATGAAATGAATATACTACACAGAAGTATACTAGTTTGAGTTGTCCTATAGATCATCTTATACAATGCACCGTGACATGGAGCTGAGTACCTAAGAAGGAATGATGCACTCGTTTGTACACACTCTAGATGTTATCCCGAAGAACTGGTATTTAGAACTGGAATTATGCAGGGGAACAACAAACTAGGAGGATTTGACTAGAAACTTCAAGGTAACTTTCAATTTTGAATATGATGCCTCTTCGGTCAGCACAACTCTACATATTATAAAAAACAATATATTTACATAAGAAGACTCGATAGGACCAATACCCTTATGTAGTGCGCCCAGATATTTTGCGACTCTTCAAGAGGTTTTGGAATGCTATAACGTTGTTGGAGAAGACTAGGAGGAAGAAGACTCGAGAAATTTGCAAGTCCCCGAAACTGAAGGAGAGCACACAGTAGAAGGTCCCGAGCTTGAATCTGTCATGTATGCAAAGTCATTGAAAACACACAATGTGAATATTGGTACAAAGGATAGTCCCAAGTTCACACACATTGGAGATTATTGGAATGAAGAAACTATCGAGAATATTGTTGATTTACTGCATGAATACTAGGACCTTTTCCCAACTACATTTCCAGAAATGAAATGGATTACTAGGGAGCTAGGGGAGATGAGGATCCATTTGAAGTTGGATGCCAAGACAGTGAAGCAGAGACTGTACTGATTGAACCCAATATATAAGAAGAAAGTGAAAGAAGAAATAGATAGGATGCTAGAAGCTGGAATTATTGAACCTATCACATATTTAAAATGGATCAATCTGATGGTGATTCAAGACGAGAAAATTAGTGGAATAAAAAATTTACATGGATCTTTGGAAATTAAATGATGCTTGCTTAGATGACCTGTTTCCTACCCCATTTACACATGAAGTTTTGGAGAATGTAGGAGGACACGAAGCTTACTCATTTACTGATGGATTCTCTGGTATCATGAGATTAATATTGCATAGGAATATAGGCATAAGAAAATATTTGTGATGGAATGGGGATTTTATTAGTATACAACCATGCCTTTTGGATTGAAAAATGCGCGAACAATATTTTCTTGAGTTGTTGTCGCGAATTTTAAAGAATTTATTCATAAATTCCTAGAAGTATATTTGGATGATTGGATAGTGTTTAGTTTGTTAAAATACCATGTTGAAACTCTGTGCTTGATGTTGGATAGATGTAGACAATTCTAGATTTCCTTGAACTTGAAGAAGTGTATTTTATGCACACCATTTGTTATCTTGTTGGGTCATGCAATATGTAAACAAGGAATTTTGGTTGATCTTGCGAAGATTGTTGCTATTGTTGGTCTGCCACCACCTACTTAAAATCGACAATTATGAGAAACATTGGATCATACGAGGTACTAGATAAATTTTATTAGGGGATACACGTAGATCAAATCCCCATTGGAAAATTTGTTGAAGAAGGAGGTCTAGTTTCAGTGGAGAGAGGAATGCTGACAAATTTTGGATACCTTGAAGTAGAAATTGGTTATTGCGCCAATTTTAGTATTTCCATATTGGAAGAAGGAATTCCATGTCCACGTAGATGCATCATCTATAACATTAGGCACATTCTATCTAAACCAGGGGAAGGAGGTTTGGATCATCCCATTGCATTTACCAACATAAATTTGTTGAATACTGAACATAATTACACTATTACAAAGCGTGAAGCATTGGCCATGGTGTACGCACTACAAACGTTTATGCATTATCTGTTGGGATCACACTTTAATATGTACAAAGATCATCCTGCACTGATATAATTAGTCAATAAGTTAGTGTTGGGGGGGAAGTTATGCAGATGGATGTTATTATTTCAGGAGTATGATTTTGAAGGGACTGTGAAACCAAAAAAATTAAACTTAGGGCCTGATCATTTGTCGTGCATATTAACAGGGGAAGATGTAGGAAATATGGATGACAATCTACCAGATGTGCACTTGTTTGTAGTACAGATGGTTGATGATTACTTTGCAGATATTGTTCAGTTCTTGAGCACAAGAGTAGCCCCAACCAAATTTACAATTGCGTAGAAGAAATAGTTAGCAGTAAAGGCAAAAAATTATCAACTTATAGCAGAGAATTTGTATAAGTTAGGCACAAATGGTATTCTTCCATGATGTGTATTGGAGCACGAGAGGCCTATGATGTCTGTCAACGAGTTGGAAATCCATCCATAAGAGATGATATGCCTTTAATACCGCAAATTACATTGCAAGATTTTGATAAATGGGTAGTTGATTTCATTGGACTGATTAGACCACCCAAAAAAAGGTTAGGAGCAAGATATATAATCACTATGACATATTACTAGACTCGATGGGATGAAGCATAAACTGTCAGAGATTGCAGCTCAGAGACTGTTGGGCAATTTATATTTGAGAATGTTGTTACAAGGTTTGGATGTCTGAGCATACTTATGAGTGATTAGGAGACCCATTTTTTGAATAAAACGATTATTGCTTTGATAGAAGAATTTTATATTTATCACTAGAAGAGCACACCTTATCACCCTCAGGTGAACGAAACCGTGGAAGCGTTTAACAAGATCCTAAAGCATGCGTTGACAAATATATGTAATGTAAACCAAGATGACTGGGACCTAAGGATTCCTGCAGTACTATGGGAATATCAAAGTAGATGTAAGAAGTTGACAAGACAAACACCATTCCGATTAGTATACAGTTAGGAAGCAATTAGGCCCATGGAGTTCATTGTGTCGAGTCTGCGCATTGCTGCACTGACAAAGCTCACTGATTCTGGTGCAATAGAGAAAATACCATCAGAGCTAGTGGAAATGGAGGAAGATTGCTTCATCATAGGATTTCATCAACAAGTTCAAAAATCACACGAAAAGGAATGGCGTGATAGACATATTAAACAAAAGAGGTTCCAGATGCGAGACCTAGTTTTTCTCTATGACAACAAATTTTTGCATCACCCTGGAAAGTTCCTAATGCACTAGTTAGGTCTGTATGTGATAAGATCTGTGAAAAAGGAAGTTGTTGTTTAGTTGGACAAACTAAATGGGGAAATCATGGCAGGACTGGTCAATGGTAGTTGACTGAAACTGTATAGGGATAACTGTCCTTCTGTGCACTAGCCCAAATGCACATTATGTGTACTATAATATCTGTACCATATGGAAAAAAAACAGAGAGAGAAAATAAAAGAAGTGATAAAAGAGCTTGAGGAAAGCCACAATAAACATTTGAAGAGAGAGGAGGCTTGAATTCCTTAATCAAACATTGTTCAAAGAGTCAAATTAGCATAAAAAGAGATGAATAAGAAAATGTCATGGAAAAAAAGAGGAAGGCGTGCAAGAAGGAGAATTGAATTACACACATAAAGAAGAACTAAATTGCACACAAAAAGAGCCAGGATAAAGACCTGTGCAGACGATGGGAAAAACATTAAAGAGAAAACATGATGGTAAGACGATGAAAATGCGTAGTCATAAATGAAAAGCGATGACCAGATTTTGAAAGCCTGGAAAATCTAGACCACGATGCGCCGAAAAATACAAAATTAATGCAGGATCTAGATGAGAAATGAATGTGAATAAAAAATTAGATGGGACTGAGAATTGTGGTGTGAAGAGGAATGCAATAGCTAGAGACAACCTATAAAAGTAGATGAGGAGTGACAAGAAAGGGTTATTGTTATTCAGACATGTGAAGAGATGAGAGAGTTGATTAAGTTGCAGAAATCCATGGCACCACCAAAGGCATGAGCATCCACATCATAGATGAAAAAAATGCACACTAAACAGGCATCAATACCTGTATAGGAAGAAACCCCAAGAGTAGAGGCATCAGATCCGGTCAACTTTCCCAGGGAATATGTACCACCCAAAAATCCAACAACAAAGCAAGTTAGACTTCCCAAGGAGCCAAAGTATGATCTTGTTACACCGATGATTCCACCTGGGGTCACTATTGAGGGAGATATGTTGAGCACATTAGAAAGTATATGCTTGTCAGACCATGATCCAACAGATTTGAAGAAATTTCTAGAGCTAGTGCCACATAAATATTTGCGCACAAGACTCAACCTAGACTCACTGGTGCTTATGATCAAGCCATAGGAGTGGGCAACAAGACTACAATAGACATGCATATTGAACCTGTTGGAGATCCCACATTTTGACAGAAGTGCAGAAATCAACATCTGCGTCAAGTTATCGTTGAGTTGCGTCCATGGAGGGTTTCTTTTCTTGGACATGCCATTGTTAATCGACACCCAACTTATAACACAGATTACAGGATTTCTGATAGCAGGGGAAGACCTGCGACCCTTGTTCATAGACAAGACTTAGGAAAAATCATTAGTGGAAAGGATGAAGGAAAAATATGGAATGCAAAGAGGAGCACACAAATTAGACGTTGCGAGCATCAATTATGATTCCTCCAGGTTTGCGATATAGGTTTTGGCTTGAACGTTACTTAGGAAATGTCATAGAGATCAGGTGCCAACAAGAGTAATACCAACAACAAAAAAATGTGCAACATGAGTACAAATGAAATGGGTGACATTTTTGGTGAACCAATTTTTAACTGATTGTAGGTAAGTGTAGAATAAAGGTACTGAGTTTTATTATGCATGGATACTGATTTTGATTGCATTGGTTGCATGGAGGGAGCCAGAAGAAACCTAGTTCCTATAAGGTACACAACAACCGTGCTTGGCAGTAAGGTATGTTTCGTTGTGGCATACCATGCACAAGAACATAAAAATGGACAACAATATCACATTATACATTTATAAGGAGACAATACAATAATGTATTGTGGATACACCGCGCATACTACCTCATACACTTGAAGCATACAAAGAAGTTGCGCAATCCAAAGCAGGTCCACACCACATCTACATCCAAGAAAAGGGAGATCCAAATCAACAATGGTTTTCGACTAACTATAGGTTGACAAAATATGATATCAGCCATATTGTAAACGACTGAGAAGCAAAGTGGAAAACCCCAGTGATGGAAACAATGCAGAAGGAAACACAACACCAAGAGAAGGATCAAGAAGAAGAATAGGAACACAAAGAAAAAGGGAATGGTGTAGGTGACACTCAAACAACACCTCCCACTAGAGAGAAGAGAAAATAACATCCTAAGGAGTGCTCAACACATAAACACAAGAAGAGGAAAGACTCAAAGAAAGTAGCTATCCAGGCCTTAACAAATGACTTGGAGAAGATTGCAGATTAGGTGGAAGAAGTCACTAAAGAAGCATTTCACCGAGCTTCACATAAATAGGAGGAAGTGCACACGAACATGCAGACACAAATAGCTACACTACGCCAAATTTTGGAATCGACCAGGATAGCAGCGGTATGAACGACATAAGAAAAAACAGAGAGCATAACAAAGACAATAGAGTCACGATCGACAACATCTCAACCATCATCATCAACAACAAAGCATCAGATCCTGAAGATATCAGCAGGGGCCATAGAGTTCCCTACGACATAAATGTAGGAGAGCACACAAGCATTAAGTCATATTGAATTAGTGTTGTCACAGTTACCATTGAACGTGCTACATATCTTGCATACAAGTGTCACACAAGAGATCCAGTTGCATGCATAATTGACTACTATAGAGTTTGTCAAAGTGACTGTAGACAATGATGCACTACACAAAAAATATAACAAACTCATGCTAGAATGAGATGAGGCCACACATAGAACAAAAGGGTTGAAATAGGAAGTGCAGGAGGTATACAACAATATTCTAGAGGTACCAATGGAAGAAGATACTCCCTTGGAAGATCAAGTGACAAAGATAAGCGAAGCCATTTAGGGATTATGTGCAAAGATACTCGATTCAGAAGCTCGCACAATGTCAAGTACCCCACTAGAAGAAAGGGAGCAATGTGAAAAGAAAACCATGGCGACCATGGAGAGAATTAGGAGTTTGTATGAGGAATGCGCAAAGTTATATGAAGAAATTACACAAGTGTGGTCTCAATTTATGGAGGATGCAGAATTATAAGCAATATAACATAGGTTACATGATGCATATGAGAAGGCATATAAGAAGTTAAAATAAATAATAAACACTTTGCCAACAATAGAATAAATGATTGCAATAGTTGATAATATCTAGTTGTACCTCGAGATCAACGAGATAAGAGCTGGAAAAAAACTCTTGCATAGAAGCTTGAGCCGCTGCAGGAGGAAGCATTTTGGGTGATAGAAGAACTTGCGGTTGCACGAGGCATAATAAAGAAAGCAGTGCAATAAAACACAGAGAAACTGAAGAACCCCATTGCCACATAGAAAACATAAAGGATTTTGGAGAAAGAAGCACAAGCATGAGAGAAGGTCGCAACCGCTAAGGAAACTTTTCAGAAGTTCGTTGCAACGTGCTAAGAAGCACAACAAAAGAGCTTAGTGGATCAGGATGAACCACATGTGAGTGTTGGGGGTCTGTTGGGACCATTTTTGGGAACTACATAGTGCTCACAAAAGAAGGAAAGACAGTTGGCGATGCATGGGCCAACGCGCAAAAAAGAAAGAAGACCATTGGAAGTCGTTAGTCATTTTGGGTCCATTGATACGGGCTAAGCCCTATTGTAATTGTATAAATATGTAAGGGTTTTGGGATAGATAGTATGTAATGCAAGGTATGATGAGCTAAGTAAGCATGTATGAAAGGTATGCGAGATATGTAAGAGTGAAGAGTGACAGAGGGAAATAGAGAGATATGAGAATGACAAGGGCATAATGTATGAGCGCAGTGCACATATTTTGTAATGGATGTTATGAATAATATAATAAGAATCCGACCGTTGTGAATGTATCCCATCTTGGGTGAACCATGTAAATCATGGTGTCTATGTGTTATGATGTGATTGTTCTATTTATTGCACATATAATATATGTTCTGGTGCTATGACTATGTCACATATTATTATGTTTCTGCGCACATGGTATAAGGTATAATGAAGAAATGATAAGTAGAATGGTTATGAAGATTGCCTCCCATCCCTTAAACACTGCGGAAACCTGGTTCCTGCAGTTCCCATAGATATCTCGAGTGAGACTTCCCCTACTTGTCGGTGATGCCGAAAGGCCCGATATCTGAGGGTTTTGTTGGTGAATTCATGTTGAACCTTGTGTCTACCCACTGCGTTCCAACAACAACACTACCTTTCCTTGGTTGTGGTGGTTTGGTCAAACCAAACTTTCTACAACCAGACTACTCCTCTTCACTCAACCTCTACCCATAACTTTTCCTTGAGTTACAACAAGTCAAATACACCAAGTCCTACTCAACTCAATCTACCCAAAAAACATATTGAGCACATGTCCAACCGTGGCCTCAGAACATTCCGTAACACTACTTATACTTAACCAATTATACACTTAGCCAAATTATAAGTATGCAAGAGCATGAACATTTAGCACATAGCACATCCACACAAGTTACACAACACATGAGGTTGGGCAACACCAAGATAGTGCCTAACACACTTGTATTCTTTATAGAAGAAAGTTACATATGATACAATACAATGGGGAGGGTACAACCTCTACTAGTGGCCCAATTATAGAGTACACACAAACTAAGGTAAATCAACCTCATGCCTAGGACTTCCCCAAAAACCTTGTACAAACCAATCCAAGAACTTCCACAGGTATACCTCCATAGTCTTGTTCCATCCTTCGTCTCACCAAGGCAACACAAATCGCCCCATTGCGCCCCTTCTTGGCACATCCATAGAACTCCTTTCCTTGTTCCTTCTTGGATGATGTGTGATCCTTAGCTCCATGAGGCATCTGCTATTTATATGTTCCTTTCCCATCACTTAGAAATTCATATCATATGAAGTGGACCCAAATCACCTTAAGCTAACCCGTTCCATAGAACATCTTCGTCATGCTGGGTCCATGTCCAAGATGTCTCAAGCCCACAAGTCATCCATCCTCGCAAGTCATCCACATCGTCTTGTCTGCCAAGTCATTTCGATCATGTCAAGGTCATCCATCCATCCACAGCTCATGTTCACATCCAAGTGCGCTTAAGAAACCTAATGAAATCATGCCCAAGGAATGTGTGCCCAAGGGAGTACACCCATCAAGTGCGGTTCATGAAAAATTGTGTCTGAAGGCACCTCAACCACTCGTTGCAATCCCCAAGTACAGATTTCCCACTCAACCGATCCATATAAGTCCCAAGACTCCAAATCCCCAATTCTCTAGCTAAGTCTACCCCACTCCTTGGTGTGTCTAACTTGACTCATCCATAGGATGCCCTGTTTGTCTAAATGAGTGCCTAATTATCCACATTCTATCTATAGCATGCCCCATCTGTCCATAGGGTCAACCAAGTCCTTGCAACCTATCCACGCCATCTTGCCAATGGGATAAAATGTCCATTTGAAGTCTTCTTTTCCAAGGAAACCCCAAAATGTGTGCCTTGCCTCTGGGTCAAGGAATACTGGTTGACCGAACTGCCCATCCGCACTGATGTGATGGAGGTGGCCCACACTCCTCTAGGAGAGGGTCTTACACAAGGGATTTATGTCCCAACAATTATTTTTAGGGATAATAGGCTATGCATGTGATGTCAAACCATGACAAAGAACTTATTAAAGGAATATTTGACCTATGAGAGAAATGTGGGCCTAATTTTGAGGATTGCATGTAGCAAAATGACTCTTACGACCCAAGCCATGGTTTGGGTCCCAAAACTAGGGACTTTAACCCTAATACATATATTTAAGGCCTAACTATGGATCTATAGGGTATATTTAGGGATCAATGGTTCTTGATTATATACATAGCCCCTAATTAGAGATAAAAAAAGCCTAATTAAAGACCTGCATTAGGTAATGATTGATATAGAAGGCATACTTAGGGTTCTATATGAAATTCTTAGGGATACACATGGTATATTTAGGGATTTGTACTAGCTAATTAAGAATCCACATGGATTTATTATAATCTCACGACCAAATAAGGGATCTACAACATGTGATTAAGAATATGCATGGCCTAATTATATCTCCTAACTCTATTTAATAAGTTTGTGATGAATTTATATGAACAATCATGTTGTAATAGTTTATATAATTGTGTCAATAAGTGCTATTGTAACCCTATATTAGGTTAATGGTGTAACCTAGGTAACATTAAGACATTGACTGGACCAAT
>SNQJ01S0039413.1:61865-75701 GCA_010110895.2 Picea sitchensis
GAGGGGCGATATGAGGATGCAGGGGGGGTGATCTGAGGATGTAGGGGGGGCGACTCCTCTCGAGATGGATCCTGGGTTGGGATCGGGTCAGAAGAGTCAGGATCTTGTGAGGAATTAGGAGAGGGGCACGTGGGGATGACTTTAGGATTCGGGCCGTGCCTCTGTTTCTTTTTCCTTTTGGGTTGTTGCCGCTGTTCAGATTCTTCAGTCGGGCTTTCAAGAGGGGATTTAGGACAGTGTTTCGCAAAATGGCCAGACTCGTGACAGATTTTGCATTTGAAGGGAGGTTGTTCGTAATCAACTTGTTGCAGGTAATTCCGTTTATCCAGTGTGAGATTAATATCTTCAGGCATGCATTTTTCTAGATCCACTTCTACACAAATGTGCGCACAAGCTTGAAGGCCATCTTTAGTTTCTGCTCGATCCATGAAATTCCCAAGTGTATTTACTATAGATCGAATAGTTTCATTGTTCCAACAATGCAGAGGAAGGAAGGGGAGGCGAACCCAAACTAGGACTGCATTAGGAATATCATTCTCAGGGTTAAAATTCGGGGTCCAACTATTGAGATACATAACTCTGGAGCCCATAAAATACGGTCTGATTCTGAAGATGAGATCTCTATCTGATTTATCTTCGAAGAGAAAAGAAAAGAAGCCTCTTCCATAGAGGAAATGCGAGAGATTTCCTTTCAGATGGGGTTTCCAATTCTTATCGATCCAAATCGCCATAGCCTGCGGAGAAGGCCAGATTCCCGTAAATTGTTCGATGAGTGTCTGTTCTGTAAATTTGAGGGCAAGGGTTCTGGAGCTTCCTTGGATCTGAACCGAAGGGATCTGATCCATCTTTTTCACAAACTTTGGAGGGGCTTGTTTTTTCATCTTGGGAAGCGAGGCGATGAGGGAGGCGAAGGCTGCAACATCTTTGGCTGAGATGGAGGGAGAGGGATCGGGGGGCATTGAGGCCTCTCCAGGAGAGGGGGGCATGCGTGCAGAGAGAGGGAGGTCAGGGCATGCGTGCAGAGGGGAGAATTTATAAATGTAGTTAATTATTACCATACACATAAAATTATATTTGAGATAGAATGACTTTCCAAGTTCATATTCAATTTAAAATGGGATATAAAATGTGAAAAGATGAAGGTCCAAGTGGCATTCTAAATGAATGAAAGCTACAAGCACAAAGGTAAAACCTCCATCATTCTTAACATGGATTTTAATGGAAGGATATGGGGAATATAAAAGAAAAGGTAGGATATAGTTGGACATGGCACTGATATTATAGTTAATTGTTTGATATTACATGGATAATTAAGAGTGACCATGTGGGAGGTGTTCCCCATTAAGGAAATAAAATCAAATTTGAATCAATTTAGATGTTAAAACTCTAAATTTGAGAGATATTTTAAAGGATTGCTAATGCCTTAGATTCTATGAGACATTTGATAACTTATCCTAAAGTTACACATGCCTCATAACAATAAAATAATCATTGAATATGCAATTTAGGGAAAATTCAACAAGCATTTCAGGGCTTAGGGTTTGGTGGTGTCATCCATACATCCACCTCAACATGATAACAAATAATATTCTAATTGCTTTAGTATTTTGGGAATCTCTCACATAGTAGAGTGTATGACATAGTAGAGTGTATGATAGTGGAAACAAATAAAGAAGAGGATTTTTAAAAGTAACAGAGAATTCAACATGCGAATAATAAAGTGAATTCATGAAGATGTTTTCCACTTTTTAGTGAAATGTGATGATGAAAATTTGTCATTTTATATATTTTTTAAGTTGAAACCTCTAAACTCATATATCTATTGTGAATTTTGAAGTATAGTAGAAAAACAAATTGTAGGGAATCGTGTAAAATTTGCATTTAATTAAATGCGTGTCCTTGCATATTTCTAGAAAATTTAACAAATCACTATTTTTCCAACACCTAATTCAACGTTAAATGTATAATTTTCAAAAAAGAGCACAATCTACACATAAAATAATAGATCCCATTTTTTTATTTTTTAAATTATATTTATATTATTTTTCAAAGCTAACAAATTAATATTTCAATTGCAATTATACACCTTTGTGTTCCAATTTTTTTTTTTCCTCCTTTGATGAAAAACCAAAAATATCTTTTTGAAGAAGAGACATCCATGGAGAACCCACATATTTCCACCGTGTCAGCCTTTGTAACTCATTCTACCCTCATCCTTCTAATGCCTTCCTTTCTTTCTTTGTTGCAAATAATTTTTTCCATCGACACCCAATATGAATTTCTTCTACTTTGAGCCAAAATGTATGACTTGGTCTCATTTTCTTCTTAACCCATAGGTTCCAAGAAAATATTTGAAGAACATTTAAGCTAAGAGTCTTGAAATTTCTTTTGTTGTTGCTCTATTTTTTTGACTAAATATCTCAATGTTCTTCCCTATAATTCACATCAATATTGACCATATTGGGCTAGATGTAGAGTTATAGTCTCTTTGTATCTCATGTTTTTGGGATCTTTACTTAGTCTTCATTTTGGGTTCCTCTAGACTTTCGAGAGGGAGAAGTTATATGTAGATTACATATTTTTTGAATCAAAGCTTCTTTTAAACTCTATTAATTGAAAATATGTACCTACTTTAATACAAAATAGGCTGGGATGCAAATTCAACCTCCACTAGCAATTCCAAAACTAAAAAAGTAGGGCTAGTTTATGCCAAAACACCCCCCATCATAGAATCTCAGTCAAATTCATAAAAAATAAAATAAAGGGCATACACCTGAGCAATAAACACTAGCCTATAACCAAACTAGCCACATGAGAAGGTTGGCCATGGTCATCCCATACCTTTCCCTATCTAGTCATTGAAGGATCTCAATTAATACCACAAAGTCCAACCCATTAGTGGGTAGCTCCAAGGTATTCGATCCCCTATGAGATAACAAATGTCAATGTAGGGAACTATTTTCCAGTGCGTTGAGGCCTAGGAGTCAAACTATGTGCACAATCCCACCATTCATGAAACTACTACAATGTCTAGTGGTAGGACCTATTATGGTTTTCCCTAATAGAACTAGGTTGATAAGGCAGCTCATGTGGTCCTAGAAAACCAAATAGCCTAGGTGGGTCTTTAGGCACTCTTTTCTTAGTGCATGGGGCCTTGTACCAATACTTAAGAAACTATTACAAATGCTCTATCTTGAGCCATACCTTTCAAGTCCACATAGTAATATACATTAACAAGTTGGCACCCGTTAGTGTTGCATCGTACTAAGATAATCGATGAGACGAAAAAACATCATTAAATAAGACATAATTTATTCTTTTCCAAATCCAAAAGAGAGCTTTAGTTATGATAAGAATCTAGGCAACCTAAAACCTTATGGACCAAGGAAAGTGATAACCAAGCAAGGTAGATTTCTAAGAAAGGGAAGCATGAAAATGCTATTGACATAAGGATTCTATCCAAGCCTAAACATCCCTTGCAAGTGGACAAAATTAGAAAAGGTGTTTTAGGGTTTTGAATACCACACTATGGACAACATGAGTTTTATATATAGCTAGGTATGTTAAACTTCTATAAATAGGGAGAGCCCCCACCATCAAACTCCAAAAAAGAATGATTTTTTTGGGCCAAGAACATGTTTCCATATGTTTCTTAAATGATATAACCATGTATTATATTTTGATTGTAATTGACAAACTTTGTTAGTCCTTCAAGGAAGGGCTTGCACCCAAAGCCACTTGTAACACATGGTTTATTTGAAGAAGGCAGTGGCCTTACCTAATTTCAAGTCTTGCCACTAGGCATAAGGCACTAGAAGGCCATGATTTAATATCAGGGCACCAAGGATGAGCCCCTAGATGTGTTCCATAACAAATTTATTATCACTATCCAATGAAAATTTATCTTAATATTGGCCCAAGAAATCCAATTCTTGGATAGACCATCAAATAAATTATTGGTTGAGTAAATGTCATATTAGAAAATATTTAAAGTAGAGAAATAGGATGATTCAACCAACATCTTTTCTTCAAATAAAATCAACAAAAACCACAAAAAACATTGCTCATTAAAAAACAAGTGAATAATGAGTGATGATCTCTCGACTTGGGAGGGTTTGAGTGCTTCCCAAGCTTCCCAAACACATTGCACAACAAAGATGCTTAAGCATTTAAGCCATAAGAATTAGAAAAATAGTCTAAAGAGAAATTCCCTATCAAAATATTTTTTCCCAGTGATATCCCGATATCCCTTGCCATTGATATCCTTTGTGGTCTCTAAGAATCCAAATTATCCAAATTAACCGTTTGATACACAATACTTGAGCTTTCATTTTGATTATATATATTACATATTTTTACATTGAATTATGATGTTTTTTTATAGAATATTTCTTTGTGTTATATTTTTCCATATGTTTGCATTAGTTTAATTCTAATTGCACTTTATCTTTAACATTTCCTCCTATTTATGGATTCATTTTGTTGAAATATCGGTGAATATGTCTTGGGCATATCCCATCTACATGTGAGAAACCCTCTCACTCTCCCTAGGGTAGTCTCTACTTGGTGTGTTGTTATTATTCTTATTCCCTCCAGTCCATTTTATTAAATTCAACACTTAATTGTCTTTTTAAGTTTTCACTGGTAATAATTTTCTTTAACTCAAATAATAATAATTTCACTATTTTTCATTGCATTTATCTTAGTTATGAGATTTCTAAGAATTAAAGGAGAACCATCCTTTTAAAAAATGAGATATATCATATCTATCAACGCGTGTTGCTAATTTACGTACCATTTCATAGGCCACAATTGAATTCATGAGGAGAAGTGCACAAATTATTAATTACATAGAATGGAGACCATTCTAGGAATATCATGGATTTTGGTATCGTATGGTGGGGAGCTTAGAGCGGGTGCTTTTCTTTGATCTTCTTAGTGACTCAATTTTTAAATATGTTAGAAGAGAACCCTTATTTGAGATTTAGGATAAACTTCTAATAGTTGTGGATTTAGATCCATCCTTTCCATATGTTATATTAAGTTATATTAAGGTTTTAAGAACTCCCAACTATTTGTTTTGATATCATATTTAGTTGATATTAGCCATGTGATGGGAATTTCAACTCAATGTGTAAATGGTTTTTTTAGAGACTCCACTTCTATATTTGTATATATATAGGAATTCCATTTTATCAAGGTACATATCTATCAATTATTTTGAAAAAATAGTATTATGTATCGAATGTTTAAATTGATCTTTCCCTATATAATTTCAAGTTTCAAGTGTCCCCTTATTCTTAAAAATGGGTAATTTCTCATATTTGAGAGAAATTATGGTTAGGGATATGAGTTTGTTTTCCCCTTTATAGCAAAAATA
Organism: Picea sitchensis; assembly: GCA_010110895.2. Lineage (NCBI taxonomy): Eukaryota > Viridiplantae > Streptophyta > Pinopsida > Pinales > Pinaceae > Picea > Picea sitchensis. The sequence continues at coordinate 67,246 of SNQJ01S0039413.1, forward strand.
TTACCTATATTCACAAGGGATGTCTAAAAAATGACAATTTCTTATCTTTGGGAGAAATTATGGCTAAGGATATGAGTTTCTTTCCCCCTTTATAGCAAGAAATACTACCCATATTCACAAGGGATGTATATGAGTATGAAGAAGCACATAATGATTTGTTGTTGTATTACTATGATTTCAATAAGATGAAAAGAGAATCCCACATGGTGCATGTATTTCTTCATACTCTCTAGGAACATGTAAGCTTATGGTACATTTCATTACATGAGTGCAGTGTTTCATATTGGTTGAATTTGAGGGATGAACTCCTATTACAATTAACACCAATTATATCTTAATTTAAACGAGGTATAGATACATATGATCTGTATAAATATGATTGTGATAATGCATCTCAAAAGGAGACTCTTTATAAATAATTCCATGAGAGTATACCCCATAGTCCATTTGGAGACCTTCATATTTTTAGTTGGGAAGATGTCTTGGATTCTTAGAAACATTTCAATGGGTTTTCTACCTTTTTTACAAATACAAATTTATTTATGAGCATACATTATTTAATGAAGCATGGGCTAAAATCATAGTCACACAACATAAATTATCAAAGGTCAAGTTATTTGTATAGTCACAAATAATGATTTGAATATAAATTAACACATTAATAAAAAAAATACACACAAAACTCATCAACGCATGATTATGTATCTTTTATTCAATGGAAATGGCTCATTTCTCAGCTTTATTACATTCACAGGACCATCACAATTTCTAGATTTTATGTTGGCCCAACTCTAGAAGTTTAATCTATGATAGTTGAAAGGCCCTTTGTTCATTTACAAACCTCATATATATGCTTGTTGTAATTTTTTCCTTTCGTTGACCCAATTGTTCAAATTCAACTCTTCATATTCTAAGGGCTTTTAAAAATTCACCAAGGACAAAAATATATTTTACTATATTACAATTTTTTACAATTTTTTGGGCAAAATGCCTAATTAAACGCACTCCATTTATGAATGAAGGATCCATGTCCACATGAAATACTTCAACATAATAATCATACAATCCATCATGCTTAAAATGTACACAACAATGTCAAAATTTCATTAATTGGTCAAAAGTCCAAGTTTGTTGTTAAAATAGGGTACAAAGTCGTCGAAGAGGAAAAATGTATGTCAAAATTTGTACAAGTGTCCTTTTGAGAAAGTGAAACATAATGTCCAAATATTTTCACATTTTCAATAAAATCCATATTTTAGAATTTTCAAATTCAAATCTGTTTGCCCGTATCAAATAAACCAATTTAGAAAGTTTTGCATTTATGTATGAAATTAAGAAACACTGCCTTGTTTCACTAAACACATGCTTAGGGTTCATTTCAACTATCCATGTTAGGGATTTAAATAAGGTTTTTAAAGTTGCACCAAGTTATAAATTCAATTATACATGAACTCTTTTTATATTAATCCATGATTCCATTTGATAAATGAAATTTATTTTATTTCAACAATTCAAGAAAATGCATGCCTAGGGAAAAGTAGACATGCCTAGATCTTGAAATTTGAATTGGAAATTATTCTAAGAATTCTGCATATACCTATAAATTAAAATTTATGTATGATACCTTACTTGTCCAAGGATGCTTCTACATTAGACTCCACATGTTGGAAAAATTGAGCATCCTGTTCAACAAATCATGATTGAATAATTACAATTTTCTTTCTTCTTTTCTTTATTTTCCAAACTCCTATCTTATTTATTTACCTCTTTACTAGCTTTAATATTTTGTTTTGTAGGTTACAATTTATACCCACCTTCATCTTTATCAACTTTGTCACCTTCTCTTTCTTTAACTATGGGAACTTTACCACTATTGTCGACTATTGCAATTCTAGTTTAACAAAGTTTACTTCTTGAAATTGTTTTAACCTAGTAGGTCTCATTGTCTTTGTTGTATTCCAACCCCAATGGAGATTACTTCCTCCCCATCCTCCCTCTTATATTCAATAGTCAATTCTTGTTGATCAAGATTGTCTTCATTGCTTGTTGATGAAACTTGTCTTCATTGTTCTAGACTGTACTATTTTTTTATCAACATTAGATTCACTTCCATTTTGCATGTCTTCATTGTCTTCAACTACAAAATATTTTCTTTATGCAATTAATTAAAATACAATGTCATTAAAATATATAATCAACACTTTTTTCAAAAACATTTCTTTTATAGTACCACTAGTTTTCCACTATGTTTTAATATCTTCAATCTTGCAAGGTATCACTGTGCAATGTTCATCAAATCTCATTTTTTCAACTGGATTCTCTTGCTCTTCATATTATGTTGTACTATCAACATATTTCACATAATGGGGACGATGCAAATCCATCATAAATGCCTTCAATAACTCTTCGTCTCTATGTCAATCTTATGTGATTTATCATCTTCATTTGCCATAGTATTGTTTGTACCCACCCTAAAATCAACATACATATTATAGACTTCAAGAAACTCGATAAAAAGTACATGCTCCTTAATATATTCTAGTTGCACTCGTTTTACTATTGAAACACATTTATGATATGCTTTTGGGATGATTCCAATCACATGCTCAAAATATATAACATTTTCACTTCTCTTCTGCAATCTACGAATGTATCCCTTCTCCATATCAAGTAGGGTAAAATCTTCATTAGCATATGGAAGAAAAACTTCATTCAACATATTTCTTCACTTGATACATTCTTCTTTGTGCAAATTACTACCATGTCCATCTCCATACACACATTCTTCATTCACTCTTTTTCTCTCTTAATTACTTCCACCAACACTCTCTTCTCAACTTGTAAATCTATCTGGAAAGTCTCTTCTAATATTTCAATAACTTCCAATACATAACCAAAATAGAAGATAACTTTCCATAACCATCTCATCAAAATTATGGACCTTGTCATTTATTTTTCTTTTTCTGTTCATGTAATAACCCGGTTTTGAGTCCCTAGATTAATAATGGATTTTTGTTTATTTGATGAAATGTTGAAGTTCCTGTAAAGTTGAAAAGGCCAGAGAGCCTATACATGTTGAGATTCAACAAGAAGATCCTAGTGAAAATTATGCACCTACATTAGGATGGAGCCTCAAGCTATTTTTAGGTGGATATCTATTTTTAGATGATAAGCAAATTCTATTTATAGATGATGTCTATTTATAGATGGTGAGCGAATTCTATTTATAGATGTATGTCGACTATTATTATCCCTTAATAATATTTGAACAATAAATATTAATCTATTCTCAATGAGCACTTGGAAATAGTTAACTGAAGTGGCAAATCAGTTAGCTATAGGAAATTCGAGCTCAAAGGTTGGTTGGTGGGACATGCAATTCGAATTAGTTTCAACTGAGTGATTCGAAGTTGTAACCGAGTTGGATGTGTAGTTATGTTAGTTGTAAAGTAGTTTAACTCAATTAAGTGAGTTAAGATCAATTGTACTAGTTGTAACTGAACTTACACTAGTGAGAGATCAGTGAATTTATTATTAATTAATTCAAAATTAGTGGTATCACATGCAACTGAAGATTTACCATTGTTAACTACATGCATGTCAGATCCAGTGGAGACCCAGTTGAGATGAAGGTGAAAGGGACAGTTTGACTATCAGTTGTGACTTTAGTGGGTGCACTCATGCAACCACACACACATTGGATGTGCCCATGAGTATTTCACAACCTAGGCAAGAGGAATTTCATTCATTGCAGAGATTTCCATTAGTAGGGATTGCGCAGAGGAGGCAGACTGTCTGGAGGTGATAAATTAGCACATGAATTTGCCAATTTTTGTATGATAGTGTGAGACGATTGTATATTGTACTCATAGCTCTTGGATTAGATTTTTGTATGAGATTGTTTCATGATCCATAATATATACATAATATATGATAGTGGGTTTTTAGCTTTATGCTTTCCTAGTAAAACATCTGTGTTATGTGTGATTGATCTTTCTTCTTGATATTTCAATTGGCGATCGTGTTTTAAATTCCGCAAGAATATTTGTAGAAGCGATTATGTATTTAACAGTGGCATATAATTGTTAGATCAGGGGAATCTAGGCAATACATAATTTGTATTGAAATTTCTACATGGTATCAGAGCACAGAAGATTGCAAAAGCTGAGTTTGTGATTGGATAGAATTTAAATTTGCAGAAAGACTTTCTTGGTGCTATAGCTGAATCAAGATCAAAATGGATTTCAATGTCTTGAGGTTAGAGTATGCACTCGAGGGTAGCTTGAACTAAATTGCTTGGAAGGACAGGATGGAGGCAGTACTCGAAGACAATGGCTTGAAGGAATTCATTGACAAAGATGTTCCTAAGCTAGATGCTGCAAACGTTGCAAATCTTGATGCATGGCAAAAGAAAGTGGCAAAGATGAGGAGGATCCTGTTGGAGGGAGTACGAGACCACATTGTCTCAAGCCTCCATTGGAAAGTCACATCATATGCAATGTGGAAGACTTTGACAGATATATTCCAAAACAGTAGAGACCATAGGAAATTGGCACTTAAGATAAACTCAGGAAGATCAAGATGGAGAAGGGTGACTCCATTCCAAAATATCTCACGAAGTTTGTCCAATGTCGGGATGAGTTGGGAAGTGTGGGAATAATGGTCGTTGATGATGATTTGGTGAGCTTGGCTCTCCCAGGACTTCCCAAGAATTAGAACATTTATCAAGACTCTGTCAATGGAAGGGAAACATTGCTAGATTGGGAACGACTATGGTCAGATCTAGTGCAAGAGGAGTTCAGACATAACACCAGAGATGGCTCTTTATCAAAGCATGATGATGAATAGGATTGTATTTTGGCTGCCAAGGCAAGGAAAGGGAAGGGGAAAAAATTCCATTCAAAATCCGAGTCTAAAGGCAAGAAGCTGGATTTGTCCAAAGTGAAGTGTTTTCACTGTCACGAACATGGGCATCTCGCTACTAACTGTCCGCAGAAGAAGAAGAAGAAGAAGAAGGATGATGGAGCTGCAACTGGTGAGACCCTTGCCTCGCAATTTGAACTTGACTTCTCCTTGATTGCATGCATGACGTCAAGTGCATTGGGATCGGTGTGGTATTTGGATAGTGGCACTTCCTTCCACATGATGGGAGATAAGGAGATTTTCAGTGACTTGGAGGAGAAAGATCTCAAAATGCATATAGGATGGGCGACGATGGATGATACAATGCGATTGGAATTGGTACCATTACCTTTCAGAGAGAGTCAGGTAAACCATTTCAATTGAAATATGTTATGCATGTTCCAGGTTTGAAGAAAAACTTGGTCTTAGTCACAATGTTGGAGGATAGAGGCTATGACTTTGTTTTCAACGATGGTAAATATTTTCTGCGACATAAAACAATGGGTCAAGTCAAGAAGATAAGGATTTGAGTTAAGAATCTCTACAAGCTAGAGGTAGATAGTTGCACTGCCATGATGGGCAAGGTAGAAAGAGTGGTGAGCCGAGATGAGGGTGAATTATGGCACAGGCAATTGGGCCATATTCATCATGGAGCCTTGAAAATCATGCAACAAATATCTATTGGACTTCCAATGGGAACACTTGCTCAGTTAGATCAGTGCAAGGGTTGCACCATGGGGAAGTATGTAAAGTCCACCTTTCATGAAAAGGAGAATCATGCTTCGGTGATCCTGGAGAGAGTTCACATAGATGTGTGTGGACCATTATTGGTTGATTCAACAACAAAACATAAGTATTATGTTATTTTTGTTGATGACTTTTCTCGTAAATGCTGGATCTTCTTCATGCAGAAGAAGGATCGAACATTCTTAAAGTTCTGTGAGTTTAAAGCATTGGTGGAGAAAGAGTCGGGGAAGCAAGTGAAGGCTCTGAGGAGCGATAATGGTGGAGAATACATCTCTAACAATTTCAAATACTTCTGCAGCAAATAAGGAGTTAGAAGAGAACTCATAGTGCCTCATAACCCACAACAAAATGAGGCCGCGGAGAGGAAGAACAAAATGATCGTGGGTGTAGCACGAGCGATGTTGCATGATCAGGGCCTACCAATGCATTTGTGGGTGGAAGCATGCCACACTGCAGTTTATGTGAAAAACTATTGTCCTCATAGAGTACTTGGCATGAGTACACCTGAAGAAGCTTTCACTGGTAAGAAATCAGATGTTTCTCACTTTAAGATTTTTGGTTCATCTATTTATGTGCATGTGACCAAGAATGCCAAGAAGAAGCTGGAGCTGACTGTTGAAGTTGGGATGTTTGTGGTGTACACAAAAACACCCCATAATTATCGTGTGTATTTTCCTAACAATAAGATGACTGTTATGCGATGAGATATAAAATTCGATGAGGGGAAAGCCATGCAATTGTCGCTTGAGAGGGAGCTAGACTTGCATGTAGAGGAGGAACTGCTGGTTCCCAAAGATGAGTCTCAAAATGTGGATCAAACACATGAGGAGGTTCATGGAGTGGAGGAAGCCACTCATGCAGAGCCATCCATCATAAATGGTAGAAAGTGCACCACAAAAGCTGATAGATTGAGACTAGATGCTGCACAGAATGTAGGGGCCCCTACTTCACAACACATATAGAGACATTCTCCTGATCGATTTAATGGATACATGGCTCTCATGAGTAAATGTATTGTGACTGAACCATCTTCCTTTCAGGAAGTAGTGCAGGATCCCACTTGAGTTGATGCAATGGTGGAGGAGTATGAATCCATTGTAAAAAACAGTGCATGGGAAATTGTCCCAAGATCAGTTGACAAATCAGTGGTAGGTTCGAGATGGATCTACAAGGTAAAGAAAGATACTGATGGGAGTGTAGAGAAATACAAGGCCATATTTGTGGCCTGGGGATTCTCACAGATCGAGGGGATAGATTATGATGAGACCTTTGCACCTGTCGCAAGGTAATATTCCATAAGATCCGTCTTTTCACTCTCAGCACAGATGCGCTGGCGCATTCATCAGATGGATGTAAAAACTGTGTTTCTCAATGGGATCATTGAGGAAGAAGTGTACATAGAGCACCCTGAAGGATTTGAGATCTTCAGCAGTGAGTTGCATGTGTGCTGACTCAAAAGAGCGTTGTATGGGCTGAAGCAAGCACCCCGTGCTTGGTACACTTGGATAAACAGCTATTTCACCGGAATGGGCTTCACCAAAAGTGAAGCGAATGCAAACCTATACCAAATTGTTGTGGAGGGTAAGATTTTAATCATTGCTCTTTATGTTGATGATTTAATACTGACTGGTGATGAGCAACTAACACACTCATTAAAGGAGGACCTTGCAAAGGAGTTCGAGATGAAGGATATGGGCCTCCTTCATTATTTCCTTGGATTGCAAATATGGCAGTGAGATGGTGAACTTTTTATTTCTCAAGGAAAGTATGCAAGGGAGATACTGGGTAAGTTTCACATGGAGCGTTGCAAACCCATGGATACTCCTCTTCCAGGAAACAGGAATAAAGAGGATGTTACTTCTGGAGAGGTAGTGGGTGCTACTGTCTATCGACAGTTAGTGGGTTCGCTAATGTATCTAGTGAACACAAGACCAGACATTTGCTATGCGACTAACCAACTGAGTCAAGCGATGGTTAAGCCTACCAAGCTCTTTTGGAAGGCGGGCAAGCATGTCCTGAGATACCTGAGGGGCACATCTAAGTATGACTTATGGTATAGATAGATGGATGAGGTGAAGTTGCATGGATTCATAGATGTAGATTGGGTAGGTAGCCCAATGGACAGAAAGAGCACATCAGGGGGGATCTTTAGTATTGGATCTACAACTATTTCTTGGTACAACAGGAAGTAGAGATCCGTGGAACTCAGTTCAGCAGAAGGGGAGTACATGGCAGCGATTCAAGCTACATGTGAGGCTATCTGGATGAGAAAGATCTTGGTTGGTTTGTTTGGTTCTCATTTAGATCCGACAGTGATTCATTGTGATAATCAGAAATGCATTAAACTCTCAATTAATCCCGTGTTTCATGATAGATCTAAGCATATAGATATCCGGTATCATCATATCAGAGATTGTGTGTAGTGGAAGATCATGTTGCTTTAGTACATTCCTACATAAGATCATGATGCAGACATTCTGACGAAGGCACTCACCAGGAGAAAATTCGAATACCATAGAGACAGGATTGAAGTGAAGGATAATCCCTTTCTTGTTGAGAGGGAGTGTTGAGATTCAACAAGAAGATCCTAGTGAAAATTATGCACCTACACTAGGATGGAGCCTCAACCTATTTTTAGGTGGAAGTCTATTTTTAGATGGAGAGAAAATTCTATTTATATATGGTGAGTGAATTCTATTTATAGATGTATGTCGACTATTATTATCCCTTAATAATAGTTGGACAATAAATATTAATCTATTCTCAATGAGCACTTGGAAATAGTTAACTGAAGTGGAAAATCAGTT
>SNQJ01S0039414.1:8950-20860 GCA_010110895.2 Picea sitchensis
GATGAATTACCTCATTCGTTGCCACCAATCAGGAGTGTGAGTCATCATATCAATCTCATACCAGGAGCCAGTTTGCAAAACAAAGCCGTGTACAGACTAGCGCTACAAGAAAATGAAGAGGTTAAGAGGCAAGTCCAGGATTTGTTGGACAAAAGGTTGGTTAGAGAAAGCTTGAGTCCATGTGTTGTTCCAACAGTACTCAGTCCGAAGAAAGACAGAGGCTGGAGGATGTGTACCGACTCAAGGGAAATCAACAAAATAACCGTCAAGTATAGATTTCCATTGCCGAGGATGGATGATCTAATGGATTGTTTAAGTGGAGCCAAAGTTTTTTCGAAGATTTACTTGAAGAGTGGATATCACCAGATTCGCATGAGAGAAGGTGATGAATGGAAAACAACATTCAAAACAAATGAGGGGTTGTATGAATGGCTTGTTATGCCGTTTGGCTTAACAAATGCACCGAATACCTTCATGAGGTTGATGAACGAAGTCCTGAAGGAGTTCATCAGGAAATTTGTCATTGTGTATTTGGATGACATACTGGTTTTCAGTAAAACAACAGTGGAGCATCTGAATCATTTGGCTATAGTGATGCAGAAATTGTAGTAGGAGAAGCTTTTGATAAACATGAAGAAATCCTCATTCATGAAGACAAAACTCATTTACTTGGGGTTTGTTATTTTGGAAAATGAGTTGAGGATGGATCCAGATAAGGTGGAGGTAATCAAGAATTGGCCATCATCGAAGAATGTATTCGAGGTGAGAAGTTTTCATGGATTGGCTAGTTTCTACCGAAATTTCATTAGGAATTTCAGTGGAATTAGCACAGAAATGATGGATACAGTGAAGAAAAGACACAAATCTTTTCACTGGACAGAAGAGGCTGAAAAGAGTTTTAATCTATTGAAGAGGAAAATTACGGAACAACCAATTCTGGTGTTGCCTGATTTTCAAAAGACATTTCAGGTGAAATGCGATGCAAGTGGATTTGCAATAGGGGTGGTCTTAAGTCAGGAAGACAGACCGATAGCGTATTTCAGCAAGAAGTTGAATGATATAAAGGTGAAGTACTCCACAAATGATAAGGAGTTTTATGCTATCATCTAGGCATTGAAGAAATGGAGGCATTACTTGATACCCAAAGAATTTGTCTTGTACAGTGATAATCATGCACTGCAGTTTGTGACTCAACAGGAGAAGTTGAATCCGAAACATGTCAAATGGGTTGAGTATATGCAGAATTTCACTTTTGTGATAAAACATATTTTTGATACTGCTAACAAAGTTGCTGATGCTTTGAGCAGGAAGTGTTTGCTATTGCAGGAATTCAAAGTCAAAACATTGGGTTTTGATGATCTTAGAGACATGTACGTAGATGATCCAGACTTCAAGGAGGCATATGAAGCAGCCGAGAATCCAATCCTCAGGGATAGAATCCAGTGGGTCGAGTACATTTTCCAGGAAGGATTGTTGTTTAAAGGCAATCAGTTGTGTATCCCGAATTGCTCCATGAGAGAGAATCTGCTGAAGGAGAAACACAGCGAAGGATTGGACGGACACTTCGGTCATGAAAAAACATTCGCAAAGCTGAGAGAATCATACTTTTGGCCAGGGATGCGATCATAGGTCAAGATATTTGTAGACAGATGCAGAATTTGCCAACATTCGAAGGGGAGGAAGCAGAATACGGGTTTTTATCAACCATTACCCATACCAGAAAAGCCGTGGGATGCAATTAACATGAATTTGGTATTGGGGTTGCCAAGAACACAAAGAGGATTTGATTCAATCTTTGTAGTGGTGGATAGATTTTCCAAGATGGCACATTTTATCCCATGTCAGAAAACCAGTGACGCGACTCACATCGCGAACCTATTTTTCAAAGAAGTCATTTGACTTCATGGCTTACCAAGGAGTCTTGTTTCGGATCGAGATACGAAGTTCATAGGGAATTTCTGGAGAACCTTATGGAAGAAGCTGGGAATTAACTTGTTGTTTAGTTCAGTGTATCATCCGCAGATGGATGGACAGACAGAAGTAGTAAACAGAAGTCTAGGAGATTTGCTGAGAATCTTGGTGACAGAGCACCACAACAGTTGGGACAATATATTGCCGCAGGCAGAGTTTGCTTATAATGACTCTGTTAACAGGAGCACAGGGAAGAGTCCATTTCAAGTTGTCTATGGCATGCAGCTGAGAGGAATTTCTGAACTGAGGGATTCAGAATAGATTGCGACTAGGAGTGCTAGTGCAGAAGAATTCGCTAAGGCAATGAAGGAACTTCACAGCCAGGTAAAGGAGCGGTTGCAGAATTCAAACCAGGAGTATAAGCGCAGAGCCGATCAGCATAGAAGACAACTTCAGTTTGAGGTTGGTGATTTGGTTTTGGCACATTTGAGAAAGGAAAGGTTCTCGAGAGGAACATATAATAAATTGAAGATGAAGAAAATCGGGCCATGTAGGGTCTTGAAGAAATTTGGGGCAAATGCTTACGAGATTAAATTACCCGATGGGATCGAAATTTCTCCGATATTCAATATCTCGGATTTGTACCCATATAAGGCTGAAGAAACAGAGACTGGAACTGAGCAACCAGTGATCCAGTGGATGAAGCAGATGCCGATTGCGGATAAGCCACAAATGGAGTGCATACTGGATAAGAGAGTCAGCAAGAAGACCAGACAAAAAGAATATTTTGAGTATCTGGTCAAATGGAAGAACCATCCAGTTGAACATGCCAGTTGGGAAGGCGAAGCAGAGATACAGAAGCATGGACATACCGTGTAGGAGCTCATGGACAGGATCCCATGAAAGTTTTCAAGCGAGGGAGTATGATGCAGGAGCATCTCTCATAGCAAGCGAGCCAGCGCAGAATGCAAGTGAACAACTAGACAAAACCAACACAAGTTTTGAAATTGTCTCGAAGATAATGCGCCAACCTTAAATGTGATATTAAAGAGAGGCATACTTTTATATTGTAATCAGACCTTGAGCGTCCCGCTCTCGTCTGTAGTAGATGGAGGCATTTATGTTGAGATGAAATATGTAGATAGAATTTAATATTAGATTAGATAGTTTTAGAAAGAAAGAGGGAAACGAGATATAGACACCCTCATTGTGCATTGTAACATAATCCTGAGCATTGAGAAGAGAAGCAGAGAGTTGTGGAAGGAAACACATGTACAGAGTTTGAATTAATAGAAGAGATTGATTCAAATCCATGGTTTTGTGTTTGTTCTCTGTGTATGTATGCTAAATGCTATGCTCATAAGTATTTACTTCCTATTATGTATTTGTTTTACATGCTATGCATGAATGATTTCTTGCTGAGTGTTTGAAACCTGAGAAAGGAAGTAGGAGAAATGAGTTTCAATTGTTTCTCTATCTGAGCAAGGATTCCTGCAAGAAGTGCAGTTGAAGTCGTCCGCAAGGAGTGCGTGGACAGAAGGCTCAGATAGTTTAACTCTTGTTCTCGTTCACCCCAAAGTGAAATTGGGTTATAGGAGCCATGCAAGGAGTGCACAGGCTAAGGAAAGTCTCAGTTGTGAATCTGAGCTAAGCATTGGAGGACTACTGCTACAGGTGTGCGCAGAGTCGACGAGTTCTTAGATATTTGAAGGCATCTGGAAGTTGCCGCAAGGAATGTGCGCAAAACAAAATCTTCTCTAAGACTCAGAGTCATGAGAAAGCTCAGGAGGGATAAATCCTTTGAAGCTATTGAAGGTAGCACAAAGAGTTGGACCATATCGAGTGACTCAAGGCGATNTGGAGGTTTGGGTCACAGTTGATTAAGTCCAAGAAGGAGTCCTTGGTTCATTTCGTGAACGTATCGAGGAGAAGAAGACAGACGGTCAGGATCTTGGGGAGAGGATTTGCGAAACCCTACCAGCTGTTAGATCTGCCAGAGAAGCGAGGAGGATACAGTTACGTCTGGAGCCCAAGCTCTAGGGATCGTGAGCTATGGGATCAGCCAATAGATTCTGGACCGTTGAAGATTTCACATCCTGGAGGAGTAGAGGGGTGCGCAAGAAGAGGAAATCGTGAGCCATCGGATCTCACACAAATATCCGTCAGCCGTTAGATCTGACCAGAGAGATGCGAAGTTTAAGTCTTCATGAACAGGGAAGCGAAAGTCCTGAAAGGCATCAGGATATCGACACTCGGGATATCGGGGATATTGAGGACGTGAGGAGAGTCACTCGACACCCGAAACCCTGAATTTGTGAGGTTTTGATCTGAGCCGTTCATTTGGGAGTGGATGCGTGTCTTGATATTTCCCATATTGGGGACTCGGACATCGGAGGACAGAAGGGGAATTCCTTCAACTTTGCGAGTGGCGAAGTGGCGAGAAGACCAGGAGCCGTCCATCTGAGGAGGACAGGTGGCAGAGATTGAAATATCTCGGGAACTCGGAAGTTCACAGGGTGAGAGCCCAAACATTGGGTGCTCCAAGCTGCAAAGACATGAGGAGCAAGGAGGAAGGATAGCCATTGGATCTGGGTTGTAGGAGGACCGTTGGATTGGGAACCCCATCGCCTATCGCACATTCGGGGGTTCAGAGGTTGAGAGGGATCACTTTCGACATTAGAAGTCACGAAGTGCCGAGAGAAGAGGCTCGTGTGGACATGTGGCAGAGCCATAAGGTGAGACCCACGTGGTTGACGGGTGGACACGCGTTGCTTGGAGAAAGGAGTCAACACTCCGTTGAATTCTCGCATCTCGGGGATTCGCGGGATAAGAGTGTGAAGGATTGACGCTTCAACTTGCGAGGTTGCGAAAAGAAAAAAATGTCAAGGGAGGAGCCAACCCGACGTTGACCTATCACGTCTCGGGAGATCGTAACAGGAGGGCCCGAGAGTTTGACTCAGAAACTCAGGAAGGTGCGAGTTGCGAGAGGTGATTATATTTAAGCCCTAGCCTATGGTTACATGTGGGGAGGGTGCTGACAAGGAAAGGAGCCATAAACATATCGCCGATTCGGGTATCGCAAGATTGGAAAGGAAGAGTCGGAAGCTTCGACTCATGAACTTGCGAGATCACAAGATTTAGTCCAATCTCCCGATTGTAAGAGGAGATCCCATGGAGAGTTTGTTGTGGGAACGGATTTCCCAATAGGAAAATAGAAGAGGCTTAGGGTTCTTCGGGCCAGTAGAGAAGAGAAGATATTGTGAGCGGACATGCTTACGAGCGCGCCTGCATCACCCCCTCTGATTGGACATGCTCTGACTGTGACCCTAAAGCTATGCATGGTGACCCTGTCAGCCCTGATACTGGTGTACCTGAAACCTGAGGCTATGCGCCCTATGAGACATCAATCGGTGCCTCTACATCATCCTCAAATCTAACTCTCGACTCAAGAGATATCTGAAAATACCTATCCTCCTCAAATCTGACATCTTTGCTCACTACCACTCTCCTAAGTGGTGAATTTGGACACCTCTGAGTATCCAACTAGAATCCCCTGTTAGGCTGTGGGGTCTAGCTTTGTCCTCCTCTCTGATGGGACATGAGAAAAGGTCAAGCACCTAAAGATCCTTATGTGCTCGACATCGGGCCTCCTACTAGTGAAGGTCTCCTCAGGAGTCATCTTCCCCAATATCCTGTGGGGGATCATGTTCTGCAGGTAAACTATAGTAGCGCATGCCTCTGCCCATAAGTAGAAAGTAAAACTTTGATCGTGCCACATGGATCTAGCTGCACCAGTAATAGCCCGATTCTTCCTCTTGACAACCCCGTTATGCTAGGGGTTGTATGGTACAATCATCTGTCTTCTAATGCCATGTTGGGCACATAAGTCTATGAACTGTTTGGAGGAATACTCACCCCCATTATCTGACCACAAGACTTTGATCCTCTTTCCATATTGGTTCTCCACAAGAGCTCTGAACTCTTGGAACCATGTGAAGACCTCACTCTTGGCCTTAATGAAATAGATCCAAGTCTTCCTTGAGTAGTCATTAATGAATGTGAGATAGTACTCACAACCACTCAAGGAATTCTAAGTCATGGGCCCACACACGTATGTGTGTACTAAATCTAGTATCCTAGCTGATCTAGTGTCACTGCTGGGGAACGAGGCCTTGGTAAAATTACCAAGCGCACACCCTCTGCAAACATCCTGATGCTCTATATAGATCTGTGGCACTCCGGTCACAACCTCTCTCAGTCCTCTGAGAGCTCCATGATGTAGGTGGGACATCCTACGATGCCATAACTCACATGTCTGTTGCTTTCGCTGCTCACTGCCAATGTATGAAGAGGCTAAAAAATCAATCTGAACAATTTTCCATCCCTCAATCCAATCACTTCTTCTGAGGCAAGAAAAGTCCCTTGAGGATGAATGAGTACCTCAGTGCCTTTGAAAGTCACCTCAAGACCTCTATCTTGGAGGGTAGAAACTGAAATCAAATTCTTCTTCAGCCCAAGGACATAGAGAACATCCCTGAACGATATAGGTGGCATGCTATCTCTCTGAAAGGTAACTGTGCCAATCCCAACAACTCTGACCAATGTGTCATCTCCAAGAGAAATCTCCATCCTGACCTCGGTGTCTCTGAGATTAGACAAATTCTCTCTAAATCCAGTCATATGGATCGAAGCCCCGTTGTCAATATACTAGATACTGGGTACCATCTCAATTGAAGTGCAACATATGAGGAAAGCACACTCTCTCTGAAACTATGTTTGAAACTCTGCCTCCTCTATTGTAGTTGCGGTACCACCCCTCTCTGTCTTCCTACTAGGACACTGACAAACATAGTGCCCCAACTTCTTACAAACAAATCAATTCACTTTGCTCATATCTCTCTTCTGACCACTACTCTGATCACTACTGCTCTCTCCTCCACTCCCATGTGGTGGGGCACCAAAATTGGGACCCTGTCGACCCCCATGGTTGACCTTCTTCTTTCCCTTTGTCCAAAGGACAAGATCCTCATCACCCTGACTAGACTGTTGCTGTTGTTTCTATCATTGTCCGCAAGCCTCTGCTACAAGTCTATTCTCCTCCTCAACAAAGTAATCCCACATCCTCTCCCATGTAGGCATGGCCTCCCTGGCAACAATGCGATGAATGAATGGACCCCACGGTTTGGTGAAGCTATTCATAGCTTGCCTCACCAAAGAGTTAGGGTACACCACCTCTTCAATGGCCCCAAGCTCATCTCNATGTCCCTGAGTCAGTCATGAAGAACCATCTTCTAGTTCTCATTGGATCTCTCATACAACTTACATAGAGATGACCACATCTTGTATGCATAAGTCTTCCTAGTCAAATGGGGTATGATATAATCTCATACTACATCACAAATGGTCCTCTCTGCCTTGTTGTTCCTCTTCCTGAACTCTGCCACCAAGACGGGAGCAGTAACAGGAATGACTAGAACATATGCCTCAACTATGTCCTATAGTTCGAGGTCCTCTAAGACAAAGACCATCCTCGCCTTCCAAGGTGATCAATTTCTAGCCCCATCTAGCCTGTCCTCAACATGCATTTGAGATGCTAACATGTTTTCCAAACTGCACTACAACCGATGCTCAAACTACAAAGGAACGCTGCCTCACTCTTGTCAACACAGGTGTGAAAAGAGACAAGTGAAATCTGACCTCACTCCTAGCAATATAGGTGTGAAAAGAAGTTGAGTCAAATCAGCCTCAATCCTACTACGTAGGTGTGAAAAGAGACTGATGAAAAACTGTCACAACTGCCCTCTACAAAAATCTTCCCACTAACAACCACTGAAAACTATCAATGGTTGTCCACAAAAATCTGCCAAGAAGATGTATATAACAGCCAACACATATGCTGTCCAAACTGCTAAAAACTCAGCCACCTCAGCTTTGATACCATGAATATTTTCCAGGTCCTATCAAGCTGCCAACTAGGTCTGTCTTTGACCTCATTTTAGCTCTAAGTTTCAATTGTCTAACAATGGTTTGTTGTTTTTTTAGGACAACAAACTGTTCAATGACTTCTTGCTGATTTGTTATGGTTCTATTTGCAATTTTAGGTGCTCTAGCATGTAGTTTTAGTAACCAAGAGTTAGCACATGCATACCAAAATAAATACAACACACCTAGATATCTTACAACTGAAAATAAGCAGATCAAAAGACTAACACACATAAATTTGTACACATGTATTTTTGGTCAACATGACCCTAGATAAAAACCCCCCGGGGAAAACTAGTTTGGAATATATGTCTATATATGAGGAGAATAGATGGTGGAATATAGAAAGTAAAAAATATAGATGAACCTGATACAATAATAGCTTGATCCAAGCTGAAACACAAGTCCAAATGAACCAGGTGTGCCCATCATAAATGCTCTCAAATACAATGAATTTGTTGCAGATGCAAACTATGAGCTCTAAATGGAAAACCCCTGCACAATAATCTGATACTGGTGTGTGGCCTCCCTCTGAAACTGATCCCACTGCAATCTGACATGTGTAATTCCTCCCCACTACTGATGCGCCCTCCTCAACAAGTGCGCCCTCCTCAACAATGGAAGCTCCTCAGTAAATAAACAAGGCTCCAAGCCTGATGCCTCTCTCCATGAAAGCATGCGCCCAAGCTAGCCTCACCTAGTGCTTCAAACCTCATCTCCAAGCTCTCTCTCAATATCTCCAAGTGAGCAAATGAGTGAATAAGCTCTCCTTTTCCCTTTGCGCCCCTCTTGAACCTCCATAAGGAAACCTAGGATATGGATGGTTGAGATCATCCCATCTCACATCTAATCAAAGGTTGAGATCTCTCCAAAAGAATCTCACTCAAAAAGTCACTTTGGGTTAAGTTCCCTAAGTTCACTTTATGTCTCTAATTCACCCACAAAGTGAATTAATAGTCATTTTAGGCATAAATGACAAAATTTCACTTTTTAATTAAATATCCTAAGTCAAAGTGAAATTAGACACAAAGTACATAGTACTTCCCACATGTATTTAGGAGAGCATAAACACATGGGGAACACATCACAAGGTACATAAGCTCAACAATATTATCCTCATAAAACTATAAAGGAAGATGGGTAATCTAAATATCGATGATTAAGGAGCTTCTAGTTCAAAAGGGAATGAAGAGCAAAGGACGTGACCAAGTCAAAACCAGATCAATTGTGGAGGATTTTTCAAGGTAACTATACCGAATGTGAAAACAAACCCTATGGCAGCCCAAGAGACTAAGCAAAGGATCGAAATTGCACAAACAAATAGAACAATTACCATATGCAAAATGAAATAACCAGATTGAGAAGGAATGATAATTACGCACCAAATCCAAGGATTTCGGTCCTAGAACAAAGAAGGAACCCTCCTCAACAGAAAAGACTAAGGTTTGAGAATGATGATAATCAACAAAGACAAAGGGTCCCCAGAAAGATAATTCCAAATGAAACAATTCTTGATGAACTATATATTGAACAGATTGTTGAACAAGAAAATGATTATTTACCGGAGGAAATTTTTGAACCTATATAGACGGACGGATGTGATACGTAAAGATAATTCTCAAAAAGACAAAGAAAAAAATAAATAAAATGAGAATGCGAAAGAGAGAAACAAAAATGCGATAAGCAACACTGGAGATAAGAAGCAACATCAAATATCAAATCCACGACATATGAAATATAATGTTGTTGAAGATCTGAGTAAGTTGAGGATTACTCTGCCTTTCATAGAAGTGGTGAAGATTTCCCAACAAAGGGAAAACATTTTAAAGTTGTTAGACGAGCCAGCTGGAAGAATTGAAGAAGTTGCAACAAGCCCAAAACAAAGTCAACGTACATCAACAATCAAGTTGAGAGGAAAAGTCCCACCTTTCTATGTTTTGATAGAAAACCATGATGTTTCACTCCATAATTGTTTAGTTGATACCGGTGCGACAAAAAATATCACTCCCTTGGCAGTAATGGAGGCGCTCGGTATGAGTTTCACTAGATACTATGAGACAGGTGAAATAATTTATGTGATAGATTACAAACAGGTTCCAACCTATGGAGAAATCAAATATTTTTATGCTTGGATCATTGTTGCTCCTCATATTATTACAATTTTCAATATTTTGGTGGTGGATCTTCCTCCTGCATATGGATTTGTCCTCAGAAGATATTGTTCGTCCACGATCGAAGGCCATATAATGAATGATGGAAGATTCATGATGTTGCCAGATAAAGACAGAGCAATTGTTATAGCAATATTTTCCTCACCCTATGCAATCTTGCACATAAGGCCTTTTTCCATTTCCCTATGCAGACTTTTCATTCCTTTTTGCAAATACCAGAGCTAAAAAATACGTTTTTTTCACATGTATGCACCTTGACTACTATACAACACTCGTATACACAGGCTGCACCACTATAGCCCGTGTACATCAGGATTTGTGCCCAAAAATGAAAAATGGAGTCGGGTTTCCATGTCACAACAGGAGATCTATAATCCTTGGCCTTCCATATACTAGAAACATTCTGAATTGACCCTTCAATTCCATTTGAAGGCTATAAATGAGCCAATTCCGAGCTATGGAAAAGAGGAGAAATAATTCAACTTTGAGAGAAAAGTTACTCTAGAGAAATTATTTACTTCATATTGAGTCTGCATCCCTTTGTCCTTTAAGTCTGAACACAGTGTTCAGCCCCCAAGCTCTTTCCTTATTGATTGAGAACTTCATTGTCTCTCTTCTATGAGCTTGCCTTTGGTGGAGGATTGAAGTGGTGGAGGCCCAGTTGGAAGGAACTTATTTTCTCGGTTCTGAACCATGCCGACATGGAAGTCTGTAACATTTTCACTTATGCTAATCATATATTAATAGAAATACTCTTTTCCCGTTCACTTGATATCTTGCAAATATTTGAATTATTATTCCATGGGTGTATTTGTTATGTATATTAATGGATTATGCTATTGAATGTGCTAATATCATTTATTATCACTTTTGGGCTCTAAAGATGTCCTAAAAACAACCTCTATGCATCAACCAAAGGTAGGCGCTGGCACAAGAATTTTACTTGTCGCCTACGTAGGCTCTTACCTTCCGTTTTCAATACCCAGCCTCCAGAGATGCAACACCTGTAAAGGAACAACAATCGTAAAGGGAACGACAGTTGTTCTATTCAAAGGAACAACAATCGTAAAGGGAACGACAGTTGTTCTATTCAAAGGAACAGGACGACCTACAAAAGGAACATCAATCGGAACAAAAGGAACATTAGTCATTACATTGGGCCAAACTAATGTTGAATTAATTGCATTGTAGTATTTACCCAACTTATCTAATTTGTCAACTCGGGGGTCACAAATTGACGAAGCACACGCAAAGTATATGCAAGATTGAAGTGGGACTAATCTAATCTAATGTTTAAGCTACAACTGAAATAGAATCATTAATCTAACACACGATTGAAATTGAATCATTAATCTAACACACGACTTGGAATTGAATTAATCTAGTTGCGTAAATGAAATTAATCTAGGAATGAGAAATTGTGTGAAGGAAATTAATCTAGAAATGGAGGACCACATGAAGGAAGAGCAGATACAACAAGTGAAGAGTTGAATGGCATAACAACATATGAGAGCTCTCACCAATGAAGCAATCTTACATTCAATAATCAAATCAATCTTCATAAAGGAATAATGAAAGCATGAAAACCAAAACCATGAATCAAAGCTAAGAATCCCTTTCTTTTTCGAATACTAATGACTACTCTAATTCTATACTTACAACTGATTGAATTCTAATTGCTCCTAATTGAATAATC
Source organism: Picea sitchensis (assembly GCA_010110895.2). NCBI lineage: Eukaryota > Viridiplantae > Streptophyta > Pinopsida > Pinales > Pinaceae > Picea > Picea sitchensis. Next base: position 20,711 of record SNQJ01S0039414.1, read on the forward strand.
TAATTGAAATCCTCATGAAGAGAGAGCACTCTCTTTTATACATGAGAGCCTTGAAGATAAGATAACCATCTCATTATTATAGATCCACTTTTCTCTCAACCTATTTCCCATTATTACAAAATATAATCCCTTCAAATCCTCACACATATC
>SNQJ01S0039414.1:20870-37059 GCA_010110895.2 Picea sitchensis
TGTGGTCAGTGTTATGTTACATCAATATAGTTATACTTTTATTTGGAGATTTTTTTTCTCGAGCGGGAAAACCTATCATAACTCAGAATTCCAAACCAGCAATGGGGATAGCCATAACTGGATGTTATCCACGAATGCAGGATGACTCATCATCGTTATTCAAGGAAAACCATGCCACCTGAAATAACCCGCTGGTGGTCCGTAAGGGGGCAAGATTTCACTCCTGCCAAATGCCTCTGGGTATTGGGTCGTTAACCTGTTTCCTTATGTCTGAGGAAGATGAGCTCTTAGCCAAGAAAAAATAGTTTTAGGCCATACTCCAAGGCCTAAGAGATTTTTTTATGTTATATCATTAAAATGTGGAATTTTTCATGTTATTTTTTTAATTTTTGTTTTTTGGAAGTTGTTTAATCTCCACAATTGTTTTGGTTTACTTCCTCTCTGAAGTCATTCTCTTGGAATTTGTCATGTTATATGAAAACATAGTTGGAATTTCACTAAGTGATTCTTTAAGTTACATTAATACTTTTTGTAACTTCCTGGAATCTATTCCTCTACGCAATAGGCTTCCATTTCCCTGGGCCCTCTCGTAAGGGATTCCAACTCAGTCCGACTCTGATACCATATTGGTAAATGAGAGAGGGAGATTAGACAATAATTACACACAACAAAATTGTGTTAATCTCTCTATTAAACACTCAAATAGAGTACATATAAATACAACAATCATAGTCTCAAGATAGGAGAACTACCTTGATTTCATGCTCTACTTGGTTGAGAAAATATCTCAACCTCACACCAATCTAGGAAGCTAACTAGTTGGAGAGAATCTCTCAAACCAACTAGACCTTGAAACCCTCCTAAAATATAGGAACATACTCCTTCTCGTAGAGACTATAACTCTACCTAATAATAGTGAACATATTATCACACCAAAGACAAGCGGGAGTCACATATCCCAACTCTCCCCCTTAATGAACACTTGTATTTACAATCATCAAGTCAGTTCTTCATCATCACCAAGTCCTCTGAATCGAAGCACCTCCTGATCAACAAATTCTATGTCTGGTCCAACCTAGTACTTTCTCTTTGTACCTTGATCATGCATCACAAAACTACCAAAGTCCATATAAAGAGACAACCATCCACCAGAATGCATGGGTCATCAGCCGCTGCACCACCAGTTTAGTAGGATGTCCTTTGGGTACATGGTTCATCCAACATCTTGATCAACTCCCCCTGAAAGTAAAATTTATGATTTGTGGTTTCTAGGCACCTCCTAGAGTTCACTCATAGAGCATGCAGCCGACCCATGACATGGTTCACTCTAGGTGTTAAATAACTCTATAAAATAGGTTTTTACACTACAAATCAATAGGGATACATGACAAAGGGGTATGCATTCATAATCAAGTATTACAGTGATATGTACTTTACATGTTACACAGATACAAGTACATACATTACAAACTCCATTTTATGGAAATACCAGGTACATAATCAAGCATTTCAAGGACCAATACATCAATCTCATAAACATTACATCATAGACTAAATATAAAACAATGTGTGACTCAATTAACATATGGTCACGAGTATGTTTTATTCAACTCAATTCACACAATTTACCTTGTTTGTCCATAATTATCCTGTTGCTTTCGCACTTCTGCTGCTTCCACACGACTGTTGTTTTCTCTCTACTGCCATTGTCACCATCTTCCCTTGGACTAATCTCTTTGTTGTTCCAGAAAAACATCTATGTTCTTCATGTTTATCATTCTAACAACTTCCCTTTACAAAGCAGACTAAGGAATGATTTTACATCACAAAATATTACCAAGTAGGACTTCAACTCATCAACAAGAGATAATATCATCTTCTTCCTCTACATTTGTTCACATGTTCGGAGTCTTCATCTGCGTCTTTGATGTTGGACTTTTAATGTCACTGTCACTTCATTGTCTTGGATTCACCTGCGATTTGTTAGAGTAGCTAATTCTAACAAAACCACTACATTCATATTGAGTTAGCTACGCTCAATGTAAATGATACTAATTCCAAAACATTTATGAGTTCCACCATTAACTCATTCTTCTTGGAGTTTCCAAACAAGACATTGTCATATTCATCACATCTAACAATACATCACATTGAGTTGACGAGGCTTAACATGTTTCTTTTTATAAACTCCAAATAAATTCAAGGAACATATTTAATTTAACCTTGGTCAAAGATTTATCACCGTCACATTTATGGATTATCTATTAGCATTTAAGTTTCCCTGCCATATTCAAACATTCTGGCAACTTGTTTAACAAAACAATTCAAACTGCAATAAAAAAACTGTGTAACCTGATTGTAGGTTCACCCTTCACATCCTTGTGCTCCTCGCCAATGACCACGATGGTCCCAACTATCTCTGCCATCACTTCTCTTCTTTGGACCATGACCCATGGTTCATAGCTACGTCCAAGGCATCATAATTTAGAGCCTCGTGTATGCATTTTCACCACATTGTGAGAAAATGTAACATTTTCTCCATCAATACTCTTGTTCCCAATTATGGCCAATTCATTTCACACATTTCGATATTTCTGTAGCAATGGAATCTCCGCATGGGTAGTTGGGATCTCCGGTATCAAAGACACTTCAAGTGCATTAATAGGCTTATTTACCAATGGCAACACAATCTTCAATCGATGATTTGCCACCCTGAGCCCTTGATTCTCATGGCTACTAAGACTAATTTTGTCATCATCAAATGGGAAGCGTGTAGTGTTGTCTAACACACAATACATATTTAAGCAATGAATCAAAAGACAGACATACACAAACAACAACGAGCTTGTCATAACCCAAAAACATATAACAAGTGTTAAAAACAATGGTGGAAAAAACAACATTCATTGTACTACAATACCCATACACTTCACCATATATCAGAGAGGTTTGAGTGATTTCTCATGAAGTTTGTCTGAGGCATCGATTATGTTCCTCCTTTACTTGGTAGTCTCCATGCAAAATTGATATCTCATTTCAATTTCAATTGCAAGCGATGAAAAACAAACATTACAAAAAGGATCGCATATTTATAACCAACATTGAATGGGAACTGCATGGGGAGGATCCAAGCTGAAGGAACTCCAGAATCCCTTCAAGCGCCTCCCTTTCAATTGTTGCATGCTGAAATTTACTCCTATTGATGATCTGAATGATGGCAACCCTCATCACTGAAACGTTTTCTGCCCCATCACTGTGGGTCTAGATCTTACTTTTTTTTCTCCTTAGCTTCCTGACTGCCATCACATCTCAGAGACTCAAAGAACTCTCTATTATGTCATCAATGACCACTACCTATATGTGGTTCACCACAACTTCCTTGGCTCTTTTCTGGTAGGTGTTAACACTTCAAACAAATATCACAACCATTCTCTGCCTCCTTACGTGGATGTGGCTTCTCTCTGCTACAATAATCATGGGAAAGAATTTGATCTCCCTACAAAACATCGCACAACAATAGAATTGGCTTTGTTGGAAGTTCTGTGTAGTCTCTCATTCTCTCACCAGCATGGACAAATAATGGTTCACACTCACAAACAACACACTACTCTCACCTACAGAAATATATTCCTCTACACAACAGGCTTCCATTTCCTTGGGCCCTCCCATGAGGGAGTCAAGCTTAGTCCAACTCTGATACCATATTGGGAAATGGGAGAGGGAGAGTAGACAATAATTACACACAAAAAAATTGTGTTAGTCTCTCTATTAAACACTCAAATAAAGTACATATAAATACAACAATAATAGTCTCAAGATAGGAGAACTACCTTGATTTCATGATCTACTTGGTTGAGAAAATATCTCAAACTCATACCAATCTAGGATGCTAGCTAGTTGGAGAGAATATCTCAAACCAACTAGGCCTCAACAACCTCCTAAAAGATAGGAACATACTCCTTCTTGTAAAGACTAGAACTCGACCTAATAATGACCAATAAACTTAATAATAATCACAATATGACTATACCAAAGACAAGTGGGAGTTACATATCCCAACATCAAGGATGCAAGATTTTGAATATACGAGTTGTAATACCCCTATTTCCCCAAGCTTGTAATTAATCATTACTTATGATTACCATGCTATGGCATGTGAACAATGTAAATGTATTATTGTTTAGATTGCCAATAACTAACTGTGGGGTGAAGCCTTGAAGTATTAGCCATGATATTTCCAATTGAAACTGAAACTACTTTGTTCAAAGCATCATCGTTCATAATTAACTTGCACAACCCTTTCCCTTTGACTTATTTTAAAGGCTTAATTTCAATGTCATACTCGTGAATCTTCGCCATCCAATTTTCCCATTTCCCTTCTTTTAATTGTTGATTTAAAAGCATCTTAACAGGAGAGGATGGAACATATGCAATGAAATGAGAATTTAATATGTAAGTCTGAAAGTGTGCTACTTCCTTTACAAGAGACAAGGATTGCTTCTCCAATTCCAAATATCTTAATTCATAATCATGAAGGGTCTTGCTCATGAAACTAATTAGTAGTTCTTCACCCTTGGCATTTCTTTGAGTGAGAACATATGCCACAACAGTTTTTGTTGCAAATGAATAAATGATGAAGTCTCTTTGGAAGTCTAGACTAATGAGGATTGGGGCTGTGGTGATTACCTTTTTGATGTTACTAAATGCTTCTTGTGTATCCGAAGTCCATTCAAACCTTTGATCATTTTTCAACAATGAGTTAATCAATTTTACAATACTTACATAATTAGGTATAAATCTTCGTACAAAGTTAATCTTGCCAAAAAATGACTGGAATCATTTCTTGGATGATGGAGGGTTGAGTTCATTTATAGATTTAACCCTCTCTGGGTCAATATAGATTCCTTATTTGCACACAATGTGCCCCAATAATTTTCCTTCAGTCACAGAATAAAAGCATTTCTTTGGGTTCAAAGATACTCCATACAATCTACATCTTTAAAAGACCTTCCTCAAGTGATGAATGTGCTCATTTCTTGTTTTTGAATGGAATTTCAAGTAAGTTTGGTAATCCACCATGAATTTTCCTATCAAACCCTCAAAGACATGATCCATATCCCTCTGGAACATAGCCCCAACATTATTTAGACCAAAGGGCATCTGAGCATATGCATATGTCTCCCAAGGCGTTATGAAAGTTGTCTTTTCTCTATCTTCCTCTGCAACCAAAACTTGATTATATACGGAAAAACCATCTAACATGGAGATACAAGAAGATCCAGTGACTTGTTGTAGAAGGAATTCCATTTTTGGCAGAGGATAATTTTCCTTTACAATTGATTTATTAAGATCCCTGAAGTCCACACACATCTGAATCTCCCCAGTTTTCTTTCTCACAACCACCAGATTTGAAAGCTAGACAAATGCCTGATGGGATATATTATTTCGGCTTAATTCAAATTTTCCAACTCAATCTTCACTACTGGTTTCAACTTGGGATTCATCATCCTTATCTTCTACTTGACAGGTTTTTCTCCTTCTCTTAATGGGGTGATGTGTTGAATTTTTTTTTTATCATCTGCCTTTAAATAATTATAACTCCATGCGAACACATCAAGATATTCTTTAAAGAGTGCGACATATTGGTCAACTTCATTGGTTGTATAATCAACTCCCAAGTTAATGTACTTTTTGGAACTATCAATCTCGATATTGACTTTTCTTTTTTCTTGAAATTTTCATACCAATACTTATTCCAGGAGAATTTTGGCATGATCATCTCTTGTGAAAAGAGATTCAGATTGGACACAATTCTTCGGCACAACAATAATGTCATTATCTTCATTTTCATTTTCATACACTAAAAGTTTTCTAGGTCTTCATCATTCTCAAATACTTGAATATACTCTTGATTATCAGGTACAAAAGGTCAAAATACTCTTTTTACCTGAAACGATGTTTCACTTCGGACATTATCTGGATTCGACAATGAAGCCACCAATGCTAATTAATTTTCCTTCTAATTTTTATCCCTTGGAATGAAAGAAATATTAAAAGAACAAAAGGACTCCATCAATTCATTTGATCTTTTGAAATATAATTTAAGCCTTTCCTTCTTAATCTTATATTTCTGAGTAACTTGATTTATTACTAACTCAGAGTCGTCAGTTACGATCAAATGGTCAATCTTCATTTCTCATGCAAGGATCATTCCTTAAATCAATGCCTCATATTCCACTTCATTATTTGTGCAAGAAAACTCAAGTCTGGTAGCATGTGGGTACATAGTATTTTTGGGGCTTTTAAGAACAATTCCAACTTTTCTTCTCAAGCTTGAACAAGCTCCATCGAATGACATCCTCTAGTAGCCCACAAAACGATTGTCCTAAATTTCAATATCCTTGATTTGCTCCATCTCCAGGATGGCATAATTTATGATACCAGCATCTATATAATCTTCCATAAGCTCATTATCTTTATTTTTGAAAGAAAACGGTCTCTTGGGTTCATGAGCAATTTTGTTACGAGGAAAATCTCTCTATGGCTAGGGGTAAACCACAACAGACGGAAATTACTACATAAATCAACTCTGTTCTCAAGTATGTTATATAAACAAATATGCTAGTGAGATAAGATAAAAGGCCTACCTCGTCCATATGTTTGATGAAGTCCATCATTGAGCACTTGACCCAAATAAATATACCTTCAACGAGTTCTCAACAACCAAGAAAAGTAAGCATATGGTGATAATAAATGATATTAGCACATTCAATAGCATAATCATCAATATACATAACAAATACACCCATGGAATAATAATTCAAATATTTGCAAGATATCAATTGGACGGGAAAAAAGTATTTCTATTAATATATGATCAGCAGAAGTGAAAATGTTACAGACTTCCGTGTCGACATGGTTCAGAAATGAGAAACTAATTTCATTCCAGCTGGGCCTCCATCATTTCAATCCTCCACCAAAGGAAATCTCATAGAAGAGAGACAATGAAGTTCTCAATCAATAAGGGAAGAACTTGGGGGTTGAACATTGTGTTCGGACTTAAAGGACAAAGGGATGCAGACTCAATATGAAGTAAATAATTTCTCTAGAGTAACTTTGCTCTCAAAGTTGAATTCTTTCTCCTCTTTTCCATATCTTGGAATTGTCCCATTTATAGCCTTCAAATGGAACTAAAGGGCCGATTCAGAACGTTCCCAATATATGGAAGGCCAAGGATCATAGATCTCCTATCGTGACATGGAAACCTGACTCCATTTTTCATTTTTGGGAACAAATCCCGATGTATGTGGGTTGTAGTGGTGCAGCCTGCATATACGCATGTTGTATAGTAGGCAAGGTGTGTACATGTGGAAAAAATATATTTTTTAGCTCAGGGATTTGCAAAACGGGATGAGAATTCTACATAGGGAAATGGAAAAAGGCCTTCTGTGCAAGATTGCATAGGGTGAGGCAAATCTTGCTATAACAGATGCCCCCTAATGTGTGAGGTCAGAGGAGTATCTGCGATGGCTGAAATACATTATAAAAAACCAGAAGTGGAGTGATGGGGAACCAGCTGGAAGAACTAGTTTCTCATTACATTCTGCACTGACTTTGCATACATGGCTTTCAATTTGAATTACACTACAGATCCATGTGAAAATATACCAAACAATTGTCTGTGGCCATGAGTAGGAAAATACAAATGTGGTTACATGCCAAAGGTTGTAATATTCATGAACAAGGCCCAGTAGAACCAGTCTCAAAACCAATCTGAAGATATCTGTATACAATTGAGTACAATATGATCTCCCATGATTACTGAAGTCATATAGGAACTGGTCCAATGAAAAGGAAGCAACAACTTAGGAAAGTTGTGGCCACATACTGATGTCTTCAAGTCTTCTACACAATCTGCCAAAGGTGCAAGTCTACATCATGTGAATAAAGGAGTTGAGGTCAAACACAATGAGACATCGTTTGATTACCGGTCATTGAGGTATACCTTTAAAAAACGTGAGATAGCCTACCGATAATGAAAGTAGGTATCAAGGCACCGAGTACATTCTTACAAGTGTGAATAAAGGAGTTGGGGTTGAACACTTGAAGAATCCATCGATCAGGAGACATTTATGTATTCCCAACTGTCAATGGCGAGAGAACCTGCCACTAATGACTACAAGCCTCAAGGTACTCCTAAGACTCTAGGTCTCGTTTCCAGAATAGATGAGTTGAAGTCAATGGAAGGAGACCCGTTGAAAGGAGAGCATTAAGGCATCTCTCATCATTCAGCATGAGGTACAAAGCATGAACTTCATGATTTGGAGGAAATCGGACGAAGAACATGTTCACGAACCAACGACCCTATGCGTCTTTCGCATGTGACAAGTGCAAGCGGTACATGAAAAAGACCCTTTGAATAACAACCAATGAGGAAAACTATTGATAAATGTGAGGAAACCACCAATAAGGCTAATGGAATCCAAGACACTGCATGAATCCCAATGTGTGAATAAATGTCTTGATGTCGAACACAATGGTAACCCTATGTGGAAGGATTACTCAGATATCTATGAATGCCCATGGAGCTTCAACATAAGAATATTTTGAGATTGTTAAGTTCATGGAGGACAGCGCCCCGTTTACTATGTTACTTGGTAAACCTTGGATTGAGAAAGATCAAGCCAGAAAACAGGAAGCAGAAAAGGACCTAGAACAACAGAGACAAGAGTTAAGAGACNTGAGATTGTTAAGTTCATGGAGGACAGCGCCCCGTTTACTATGTTACTTGGTAAACCTTGGATTGAGAAAGATCAAGCCAGAAAACAGGAAGCAGAAAAGGACCTAGAACAACAGAGACAAGAGTTAAGAGACTTCATGACTAGAAGGATCGCACAGTTGATTGAAGAATGGGAGAATAGATCAAGGGTTCTTGACCCTAGTAACCTGGATGACGAAGTTGACAGAATGATAGAAGAACCATAGAGGACCAAAAAATATGTTGGACAAGTAATACCTGTGGAACTGAAGAAAGAATTTCAACACTGCGAAGTTACCATGCTAAAAGAAGAAAAGAATCAGAATGGGAAAAGGATGACCGAGACGAACCTCACTGGGAAGAAGGCTAGAAAACTCATGAAGAAGAAAGCGAAGTTGGAGAAATTATAGAATGTTCCAGAAGGGACCTCATAGAAGGAAAACATGTAGAATTTGAGCTACTTTGGGATAGCAGAACAACAACATATGGCACTTCACCATGTCGAAGTCATATAACCATTAGAAGACGATATACCCGTTCTGTTGATGGCCTGAACGGCTCGAAAGAAAATTATGACCTGTTACCTGACCATTCGACTACGCCATAATGGACAGATCAAGAGTTAATGGACCCTCCTATCCGTTGCAAGCAGTCTGTTACAACTTTACTTACTTATTCCGTCGCGCCATGCCCAGAAGACACTTTTTCCAATTGAGAACTTGAGCTCACAGAATAACCACATTGGGGAATAATTATTACCCTACCTTGCTCTCTACTCACCTTCATTCCATTGACAAAGTGAGAAAGTGATCCTAAGCTTACATGTCCGACGAGCTTAATGCAGCAGAAGAATCAGTGAGAGAAGTACTCGCTAGCTTAAGAACCGAAAGAGTTATGTTGGAAAGAGGAATGTCCATTGAAGTCCAAGCCTCGTCTTCAAGAGGAGTAGCAACTTATCCATCCACTGCTCGAGCTGGACCATCTCGAAAGACCGCCGAGAAACGCACCAAACACAGAGATGACATCGCGAACGCCAAACTGATCCCGAGCATCTTTCCCTCTTACATACCTCCTATGAAAGGTGAAATCAACCATGACAGTGTACCCCGAGATTACGACTATTCTATGATCATTATGTACCTACCGAAGGGAGTGTGTGCAGTTTGCATTGAGCAGACCAAGCTCCCAGCATTGAAGTTTTGTGACTTCAACCTTGGCGACCATAAAGTCTACAATATGCTTGCCCCGCACATGTATCTGACGATGAAAAAGGGGAAGAATTCCAAGATCGTCCCTTAGCAATGGATGATGAACCTTGCGCATTCCATCTTACTTAATGTAATGAAGATTCCACACTTCGACAGGCACCAGGAGGTGAACACTTGCGTAAAATTTCTACTGGTAAGCTAACATGGAGGATATCTTTGGTTGAACCGACGTATAATGATTGATCCGACGCTGATCAATCAGATCACCGGGCTGAGCATGTAGGGCCTTGACCCACAAGACTACTACCCTGGAAAGATCGTGGATCACGCTCTTTCACAGAAGATTAAAGAGGCCTATGGAAATGTTGAAAAAGGTGTGTGAGGTTACAAGGTAACCTCTATTGACAGTGGCACAGTGTGCCTCACCTTTCAGATGATCACAGGAAAGTTAGTCTGCAAGAACAGACCGACGCAAGTATCTGGGTTTGTAGTTGATCTCGTAGGAAAATGCGTAGAAGGAATCCAAATGAACTGGTTGAAGTACTTAGCGGATCAACTTGAATTGGATTGCAGAGAAGCACAAGATCAAGGATATGAGTTCCACTTCAGTTGGCTTCTCATCCTAGTCACCTTCATAGCATGGGAGATGGCGGAGGATGCCATTTTTCCTGAAACCCTACCGTTTGAACCATTGGCTACGAATTTCAGTACATTATGGTACATGACAGATATGAGCAGGCAATGGCAGTCAAATTCCCTCTTTCACAGATACTACATCCAGTTGAGGAACGCAATACAAGACACACCTCGCATTACTCCGAACACACTCCACAGATTCAGACCCTTAATAAAGTTCAGTGCAGACTGCCACTTCATATACCTAACTCCACACTCTGATGAGCACCAGGAATAGCTGCAATCCTATTATAAACTGACAGAAGAAGACCTTGAAGAGATCACCAAGGAATGGTCGGCGAACCTCCTCATTGCAGCAGATCCAGCGGACATTTTAGATATCAGCATCTCAGAAACTCCGCAGGACACACCTAGGCCCAGTAAGGCACAGAAGACAAAGAAGACAAAGGAGATGAAGAAAACTGAAGAAGTTCAAGATGTGGATATCCTCTCTGTAAGGACAGCTTCCGTCACACCCGATCAAGAAGGAAACGACGAAGACCTAGAAGAATTTTAACAACAACCAGAAGACGAAGTCGAAGTTCTAAAGAAAAGAAAAGGGTCACCTTCGAAGTCTTTCGTTAAGAAGAAATCCAAAGTGACCATGACCAAGATGAAGACCATGCTCAATCCAGATGACTTCAACTTTCTCCTCACGACTTTGAATGAAGCTATAGAAGAGATCACAGAAAAGCAGGAGGCCAAGCAAGAAGCGATGTATGACAAAATTGAATTTGACCTCCAAGGAGTGTAGCGAGCACTTCAGTCTAACCATGCAGTCTCCAATGCACCCATGTCATAAGGAACAACAGAAGCAGGAGATGAATCAGTTCAACTTCATAGGATTTTCGACATAGTCGAAGTACGCCTTCGGAAAGCGGAAGAAGTAACAATGCAATCCACCTAGGCCCTATAGAAAGCACAGGAGGAAATCATAGAGAAACGTCGAGCTGCGCAGCAAGAGAAGGATGCCACCCTAGCGAAATTTGAAGAAGACAGAGTGAAAATCCAGAAAGAAAAGGAGCAGCTGCTCGCGAAGCAGATCGAGATCGAAGAAGTAGTCAACAGAGCATTTCGCTCTGTTATTGGCTTAGAAGAGAAGGCATAAGAACCCATAGAATGCCAAGTAATGAAGCTTACTGAAGTCATTCAGCAATTGCAACAAAGAGTAGTAGAACTAGAGCTCCAAGCTATACCAAGTACTCCGCAAGAAGAACGTGACCAACGAGAAATGAATGCCCAAAGTACAGTAGAATGGATTAAGGCACTCATTGAAGAATGTAAGCAATTAATTAATAGAAGTGCGCAGATACATGAGAGCCTATCCGAGAACCCTGAATTACATAAATTGGAGTCATAGCTCCATGAGGCGAAGTACCAAGACAAGAAGTTATAGGTACAGCTAAAGGCTCTATCGACCATAGAGAAAATGAAGAGGTCCCACGAACAATGTGTTGTGCAACAACAGATTCATATGATCCAGATCAAGGTCATGGAAGTGACGCAACAAATTCAACCTTTGCAGGATAGGGCATGTCAACTATTCTTAGAGATTGAGAGCCAAGGGACAGACCTGGAACAGGTCATGAACACAGCAAAGTAGCGCTTAGAAGGACCAATTAGTAATGCACTCATTCAGGAGTTTTCCAAGCAAGAAGCAGTAGAAAAGAAACAGGTCGAAGTAGCTCGAGCGAAGCTCGAGGCCTTCGAGGCAAAGTTACCTAGAGAAGAGTGACTCAGGACGAGTCACAGGTGAGTGTTGGGGGCCTTTTGGCCCTCGACCAAGTTTTGAAGAATACTTGGTCATAGTTGACCATTTTGGTACTTCAATTTTCTGTTGAAGACAGAGCGCATGACGAAGCGGAGATCACAGGATCTCGCCACCTTTTGTGGAACCTTTTTGGGTTTTTTGGGAATATTGTAATGGGAAAGGGATGTCGGCCCTTGTTTAGGCCTTTTTCTATGTATAAATAGAGGTCTAGGCCATGTAAGAAGAGGCCCCTGTCTAGTCGATGACTTAGTGAATAAGTTGGATATATGTGATCGGAAGTCTGTGTGACTGTGAGAACTATGTGCATGCTGTAAGTATTGTAAGTGCTAAGTGCCCAGAGTGTGAGAAGGTTTAGTGCTTGGATCTACCCGAGGAAAGAGGATCTAGTGAGTTGCGCAGATCTCTTGTCCTGTGTGGGGTAGGCTTGGTGTTGTAACCCAATTCACAAAAGAAAATAAGAAGAAGACTTTGTGGACGTAGCCCCAGGGTGGGGGTGAACCATGACAAACCTGTGTGCTATGCTCTGTGCCTTCATCTGATGTGCTTGTATTTGCTATGTTATGTGCTTCGACTTGAGGTGTTTAACTCTTGATGTGTTTAAGTAGATTTGATCATGCTTTGTGCTTAATAAATGTACATGAATGCTAGATTTGATGTGGATAATGTGCTAAGTGCTTAATCTGCTGGATATGATATATTTACTATTGCTAAGTGCCAAATCTGAATAGTTACTGCGATGCTCTATTCTTTTTGCGAAGTATAATAACAAATGTATGTTAGGGAATAACTGATGCTAAGTGTGTTGTAAGTAAGATAATCACAGATTTGTGTCCCAACTAAGGTTTCACACACCTGAGTCTTGCAACCACCCCTGCCTCTACCTCAGGTGAGACTTCATCTGCTTCACAGGTGTTGTCGAAAGGGCCGATAGTTAGGGATTTGTTGGTGCTCTCTTGAGCATTGAACCCTGGGTCTACCCCTGTGCCAACACATATCTAACGTGATTGGAAGAGGTTGGTGATGGAGCTCTAGTATGACTGACAGTGACTAGACTAGTGGTGGGTTGTGGCATTTGATACCAAGGTCCAGGGAAAGATTGGCTTTGAAACATTGCAGGCTAGGAAGGGTCATGGTTTACCCGCTGTCCCTATCCGAAAAGGTAGTATTCTCCATCTAATTGATCCAAGGAGGTTTGTACAGACACCATCACTGAAGTTTGTGAAGAGGCAGAAGTATAATAAGGATTATTCAAGGGAGGATATATGTTTCCTCCATGTGAAGGGGTTCTGTGAAGAGGGTAGCCCAAACCGTAAAACCGATTCTCCTCATATGAAAGACCCGAGGATATATGTGGACCTGCCATGGGAAAAGTGTTTGAGGGAACCAACATGGCGGATGAAGGATACACAGATGGGGTGTAATAAGTAGAATAAGCACCCATTTGACTACTGGCTCCTAAACGAGCATAGCTAGGACTGGATCCATAAGAGGGGAGGTTCCAACCTCCAACAATGAGAGTTGGTTGAGGGACATGACTCATATCAAATGAAGATGTAGGCAGCAGGGCCATGGTGCCCCCAGATCTAATGCTAGGATTCATATGCGTGGCCCAAGGAAAGGATGGAAAGGGTGAAGGCACGGTCGTCATATCAATAGGAAAATTATTAGAGACCCAAGGCATGGATTGAGTGTCATAATTTTGCATACCATTATGAAAAGTGGACAGATTCATCCCCATGAGATGAGTGAACATCATGGGGGTGGTAGTGGTAAAAGAGGGAGCTATGGGAACTCCATTATCCATGATAACAAAAACTCAGTACAAAATCCTAAGGCCAACTAGTAATCAAAGAGCACACCAAAAAATCAAATGGCCAATATTCACACAAACGGGGTAAAGTGGCTAAAAGGGGCCTCCCTCCCTAAAGAAGGTATGTCTCTCCCAAGAGGGGCCTGAGACTTTCTGCTAAATATCAGAGGTAACATAATCAGTTATAATGGCCCTCGTGGGCTTAACAATCAGTCGGTCAGATCCCCCTAGAGAGGTAATCCTCCATAAAGGTTGTTTATTGTTCGACCCTTATCTAACCCAGGGTACCTGTAGAATAACCCCTGCAAGTAACTTATGTGGCACCTAAGTCAAGTAACTAAGCAACCAATGTATATTTGATACACAGGCGAGAAGTCGTAATTCAGGTCCACCGTATGGGCAGGGTAGCAAATCCCGAAACCTTGAAAGTATCGCCTCTCATGGAGGTAAGGGCACTAGCAAGATCCTTAGATACGAATAGATCCCCATAAATATCTCTGACGCTAAGAAGGTATCGAGGGGATATCCCTTCAACCAACCTCACGCAACCTTGTGATTAAATCCGGTGTAAGCGAAGCCTCCTGATATTACTGATTATACAATGGATTTCTCCACTCCCTTTTTTAGACACATATGTTGATTTAGTAGCCTTGGAGAAGTTTACTCACAAAATCCTATTCCAAGGCACTAAATCCTAAGCTAGTTTGTGCACCCTAGAAAACAAAATTGTGACTAATCAATTTTAAATTATAGCGTTAATTTTAGTGGTCGTACTTACTCAAAAAGGTATGGTAGTGAAACTCATGATGTTATGACTCAACAAGTAAAGTAAATATGAATACAATGCAAAGGCCTAACTTCAATTTTCAATGAATGATATGCTTCTTAAAACAATGCAATTTTCAATTTCAACTCTACAATTCTGAAGTAAAAAATGCAACCTTTCTTTACATGCACTAAGCTAATGACATAAACTCAAAAGATCAAAATGCCAAGCAATGCAAAATGCCTAATATTTTTGTATTTTCAATATAAGAAAAAAGAAAATGCATGGACTGAACAACAACCTGATATATAAAAACTCTATTGTGTATAGAAAGAGATAGCTCAAGTAGGATACCAAGGAGAAAAACACCCAGCCCAATGTACAAGGACAATCAAAATGAAAAGGTGATGAGAAAGACTCCGCCCAAAAATTCAACCAAAGACAGGTTTCGTGTCATCCCACAGACACTTAACAGTCACTACAAAGACCCAAGAAGACTCAGCAAACATCAAATCCCACACAGCAACCACCAAACCTAGTAAACAAGCACAAGAGGTTTATGTATGTGATTGTTCAAGGAAACATAGTGTATGTACATAACTTGCAGAAGGACAGCATGCATATATATGCGATTGTTAAGCAAAAAGTCATGTATATGTTTCAAAAACAAAGCTAGGCAAGGGAGAAGGTTGAAACACTCAGACCCATAGTGAACAGAGGATTTCAAGAAATGATATGACAAGAAACACAATAGGAACGAGAGCAATCTAAGGAGAAAAGTACTCCAAAACCTAAGAAATAAGATTCAATCCCTAGTATGGTAGCCAATTCTCTTACAAGGAAAATCTCTATATGGCTAGGGGTAAACCACAACAGACGGAAATGACTGCAGAAATCAACTCTATTCTCAAGTATGATATATAAACAAATATTCTAGCAAGATAAGATAAAAGGCCTACCTCGTCCAGACCTTCGATGAAGTCCACCATTGAGCACTTGACCCAAAGCAATATACCTGCAACTAGTTCTCAACAACCAAGAAAAGCAAGCATATGGTGATTGTTGGGGCTTAGAAATGTCCTATTCTCATCCACCTTTCCCTTCATCATTCTTCACATTTCATCGCCCCATTAACCTTTCACGATATCATTTCCATAAATATACTTGGGTTTCACCTTATTGTTCTCCACTTTATTCATTT
>SNQJ01S0039414.1:37109-52805 GCA_010110895.2 Picea sitchensis
TGGGAGACATTTTATTGGGTAATTTGTTTTAAAAAATTTGTTATCATGTGATTAGTTCTAAGACCATCTGGGTTCATTTATTTATCATTAACCACATGACGTGCCCTTCAGGATGCACTAGGTGCTCCAAGGGAGCCACTAGCCTCATTTGTTTCCCTTGCATGACATGTCCTTCAGGACGCATCATGTGCTCCAAGGGTTCCACTCACCTCTTGACTGACTTAATAGACATAAAAAAATCCTGGAGTCAATACCCCGCCAGGTGAACTTGTGGGAGACTAAGGGCCTCTAAAGAATAATTCCATTTCCTTATTGTGTGCCCCTTAGAATCATCATGAGCGACTGTCACAGTCTTCCCTCATGACATCATGGTTCTCTCGAACCAGGTAATCGTTAACCTACAATTCGAGCCACGGTGGGAGTGCTAGTAGGCTATGGTAGGGCTGCTATCCACACCTCTCCCTCAACATCTCTGGTAGTCCTTTATGACCCCTCTATGCCACATGTGATTCTGGTCAAGAATATATCGTCAGCCTGCATCATCAATGAATCATGTCAGCAATATATCCATAATCATATCATCTAACCAGATGCACTAATATCACCTATGAAAAAGTCAAACCCCAATGGTTGACTCCCTGACTCGAACTAGAGTCCAAGGGGTTCCATCGATGCCTCTGCATCCTCGAGGTCCAAAATCCTGCACACTTAGTAAAACCAAATCAATAACACTTGTCTATGTCAATGCAGTAAAACAACATGTCATCAACCCATAATGTCTCATAATCAAATCAATGTTTTAGTAGCATAATAATCCAGATCACATGCAAGAAAGTTTCCTCAAAGAATAAGTTCACTCAGTGTGCAAGAGAGGGATGTTACATACACCCCCTCTTGGTGTAAGCTTTGTCTCAAATTTTCATATTATAAATGTCAAAATAATGTGTATCACAGTATCCTAAGTCTATCTATCAAACAAAAATGGAAACTGCATGCGCATATCATATGTGTCCTCCCAGGTCGTCGTGTGCGGACTATAATTGTCCCACTGGACCTTGACTTGATCTACTATCTGACACCGTAGTTGTCGAACGCAATGATCCAGGATGCGTATTAGCTCAGCCATGAGCGCCCCCTCATTCAACACCTGGAAATAACTCATCTCAATAACATGTGTAGGATCACTAATATAATGTCTCAAAACAGATACGTGAAAACACCGTGCATACGCCTCAAAGAATTAGGCAAGGCTAGTCGATAGGCCATAGGACCCTTTCTCTCCACGATCTTGAATGGTCCCATGAACCTAGGAGAGAGTTTAGCTCCATTTCCAAACTTGATCGAACTCTTATGTAGTCTAAACTGCAAGAATGCTTGGTCGCCAACCTCGTAACTACGGTCGACATGGTCAACATAACTCTTCTGTCGATCTTGCACTTCTTTAATCATTTCTCTTATTGTTTTCATTTTCTCTTCCATTTCCTGGATCGCTTCTGGTCCCACCAGGACCCTTTCCTCAAGCTGATCCCAACTCAAAGGTGTCCGACACGGTCGCCTGTAAAGAAACTTGAAAGGTGCCATCTTAATGGTTCTTTGGTAACTTTTGTTATAAGTGAATTCCACCAGTGGCAAGAATTCTTCCCAACACTTTTGTTGGTCCATCACTTACATGCACAACATGTCCTGCAAGTTCTAGTTCGTTCTTTCATTCTACCCATAAATCTCCGGGTGGTACGCAGTACTGAAGTTAAGTTTGGTTCCCAAACCCTCTTGGAAAATCGCCCAAAATCATCCAGTAAACACCGATCTGCGATCGGATATAATCCTCTTAGGCATGCCATGCAGCCTCACAATCTCAATGATGAAAACTCTAGCTATGTCAGGTGCCTGATATTTCATATGCATAGGAATAAAGTGAGAACTCTTCATCAGAGTGTCTACTACTACGAAAATCTAGTCATGTCTCCATGCCGTCAGTGGAAATCGAAAAATAAAGTCCATCGAAATAACCTCCCATTTCGATTCCAGAATATCGTGTGGCTATAGTAATCTTGTTGGATGTCTATTTTCAGCCTTTACCTGCTAACATTCTATACATATGGACACATAGTTTACTATATCTACCTTCATTCCCTTCTAGAAGAATAAGGGTTTAAGTTCGACCCTCATCTTCGTGACTCCTGGGTGAGCCATGTACACTGGTTTATGAGCCTTGTTTAGGACCAAAATCCTCAACTCGTCGTTCAGTGGTACTGTTGGGGCTCAGAAATGTCCTATTCTCATTCACCTTTCCCTTCATCATTCTTCACATTTCATCGCCCCATTAACCTTTCACGATATCATTTCCATAAATATATTTGGGTTTCACCTTATTGTTCTCTACTTTATTCATTTTAGTATTTAAAAGGAATTTGTGATTAAATGTTAGAAAATCAACATGTTTTCATATATATCTCAAATATGTGTGAGATTTGTAATGTGTAGGAATATGTGAAGGATTAATTCAAAGGACTTCTCGAATACTTCCTCCACCATTTCAATATTTGAGGAGATAATTCAAGCCCATTCCAAGGAGAAGATCATGGAGATTTGGTTGTAATATCTTATCTAAGATATATGAGAGATACGTGTGAGGATTTAAAGGGATTATATTTTGTAATAATGGAAAATACGTTGAGAGAATAATGGATCTGTAATAATGAGATGGTTATCTTATCTTCAAGGCTCTCATGTATAAAAGAGAGTGCTCTCTCTTCAAGAGGATTCAATTAGATTATTCAAGTAGAATATGAGTTAGATTATGTAATTAGAATCAGAGTAGTCATTAGGATTCGAAAGAGAAAAGGATCCTTAGCTTTGATTCATGGTTTTGGTTTCCATGCTTTCATTATTCTTTTATGAAGATTGATTTGATTATTGNCTCAAATATGTGTGAGATTTGTAATGTGTAGGAATATGTGAAGGATTAATTCAAAGGACTTCTCGAATACTTCCTCCACCATTTCAATATTTGAGGAGATAATTCAAGCCCATTCCAAGGAGAAGATCATGGAGATTTGGTTGTAATATCTTATCTAAGATATATGAGAGATACGTGTGAGGATTTAAAGGGATTATATTTTGTAATAATGGAAA
Source organism: Picea sitchensis (assembly GCA_010110895.2). Classification (NCBI taxonomy): domain Eukaryota; kingdom Viridiplantae; phylum Streptophyta; class Pinopsida; order Pinales; family Pinaceae; genus Picea; species Picea sitchensis. The sequence continues at coordinate 40,245 of SNQJ01S0039414.1, forward strand.
ATACGTTGAGAGAATAATGGATCTGTAATAATGAGATGGTTATCTTATCTTCAAGGCTCTCATGTATAAAAGAGAGTGCTCTCTCTTCAAGAGGATTCAATTAGATTATTCAAGTAGAATATGAGTTAGATTATGTAATTAGAATCAGAGTAGTCATTAGGATTCGAAAGAGAAAAGGATCCTTAGCTTTGATTCATGGTTTTGGTTTCCATGCTTTCATTATTCTTTTATGAAGATTGATTTGATTATTGAATGTAAGATTGGTTTATTGGTGAGAGCTCTCATGTGTTGTTGTGCCATTTAACTCTTCATTTGTTGTATCTGTTTTTCCTTCATGTAGTTCTCCATTTCTATATTAATTTCCTTTACACAATTTCCCATTCTTAGAGTAATTTCATTTACGCAACTAGATTAATGATTCAATTCTAGTCGTGTGTTAGATTAATGATTCTATTTCAGTCGTGTGTTAGATTAATGATTCAATTCCAGTTGTAGCTTAAACATTAGATTAGATTAGTCATGCTTCAATCTTGCATATACTTTGCATGTGCTTCGTCAGTTTACGACCCTCAGGTTGAAAAATTAGATAAGTTGGGCAAATACTACAATGTAATTAATTCAACATTAGTTCCACCCAATGTAACAATTTTTGTTCCTTTTGTTGTTCCTTTGAATAGAACAATTGTCATTCCCTTTACGATTGTTGTTCCTTTACAGGTTTGCATCTGTGGAGGTAGGGTAATGAAAACGGAAGGTAAGAACCTACGTAGGCAACAAGTAAAACGCTTATGCCAGTGCCTACCTTTGGCTGATGCATAGAGGTTGTTGTTAGGACATCTTTAGAGCCCAAAATTTTGGTGTTGTTGCCGGGGAAGCACAATGGATTGAGGTATCATTTTCTTTTTCATTTCAATTCATGCAGGTGTGATTAGACATGATCCTAACTCTGAGGTGACATACGGGTAAGGACATGTAGGGTAGTGTAAATTTCAATTCATGCAAGTGTGATTAGACATGATCCTAACTTCTAGGTGACATAGGGGTAAGGACATGTAGGGTAGTGTAAATTTGAATTCATGCAAGTGTGATTAGACATGATCCTAACTCCGAGGAGACATACCGGTAAGGACATGTAGGGTAGTGTAAATTTGAATTCATGCAAGTGTGATTAGACATGATCCTAACTTTGAGGTGACATACGGGTAAGGACATGTAGAGTAGTATAAATTTCAATTCATGCAACTGTGGTAGTTTAAATTTCTTTTTCATGCAAGTAGACATGCTCCTAACTCTGAGGTGACATATGGGTAAGGACATGTAGGGTAGTTTAAATTTCAATTTCTGCAAGTTAGTGTAAATTTCAATTTCCACACGATTAGTTTAAATATTTGCAAGTGTGATATACATGTGTTGGTTCTAGGGGTATTAACAACTACTTGAATGGATACTGTGCATGTTCTACTTGACCAACTATCAGGAACGTTTTAATTTCCGCAACTGTGAAGAGTAATTTTTTTGTGTTTTAGCAGGAGTGCTTTTTTTTTAAGTTTTTCATTTTGATTTGGGTGTTATAAGAATCCTTCTTTTTAACATGATTTAACAATTAGTGTCAGCTTGGAACTACTCACTCATATCCTGGCAGACGTCAGGATCTCCTCTTCCTTGGAAGGGGAGATCTTGACAAGGATCAAAGATTCAAATACTCCTCGATAAACAATTGAAGATTCAACATCTAAAGAATCCTGCATATCCGATGACGAACAAACATTCGAAAAGGAGATAGAGGAAGATGAAGAGGAGTTACAACATGATCTAAGCAAGGAACAACACACCTATGAAAGCTTGATCGAATGATGGTTTCAAGCAAGTACTAGGTTAGATACATTTAGTTTTTCTTTTTATTTTCTTAATTCACAATTTCAACAACTAATTTCACACGTTCATACATATTTCCGACTATCAATTGCAAAATTAAAAGACAACATATTTTTATTACTGTTGCATGCATGACTACATTGGCTCTTTGATTATACGTAACTAATGTCACATTTCTAATTAGTGTAGTGTAGGTAGGGTTTTATTTTCAAGTTTTTTTTTATCTTTGCTAGAATAAGTATGCTCTCCTCCACACTTCGTACGATCATGAGGATCAGAAAGCAGGATGACTAATTGTTTGATTTCAGGAATATCAATTAAGCGAAATTTTTGCCTAATATATTTTTTCATCTTCCATTTGCTCATAGATTTTTAATAAGCTTGTAAAATAGTTTTTATTTTGTATTTTTACTTTAAAAACATAATAGAAGAATAAATAAAAAGTTGTGCATGCTTGTGTCTGCAAAGAAAAACAATAAAACAGTAAGGACATTAAAAAATATAAGAAAAATATAAGAAAAATAACAAAAAAATAAAAATAATAATGTAAATAAAAAAAGGTCTGCAAGAGATACCCATAAACTCCAAGATGAAACAATATCAATCCCTGGTTTAAGTAATGGTCATGCCATCTCTTTCATAAACCCGCAACCCGCAACAACAGTTAAATGGTAAATTTACAAATGTTATTTCCCTGCTAGCATTCATCCTTTCATGTCGAAACCTGCAAAAGCAATAGAAAATTAAATCAAGAATAAAACATTGGATCTTTATACTTATTGCCAAACTTAAATTCACTGTTGTTTCTATTAGCCAAAGAAAGATTGCCTAGCGCATACAATTCCAGAATAGGGATGATAGCATTTGCTCCCATGGTTCTGTTGCATTCAGTTCAAGCCAGGACTCATCGACCAACCCCACTGATTTCATAACCTATCGATGCCAGTTTTGAACTCACCCAACCAAGATAACAACAATCATGTTTTACTCAAGATATAATGAGAATTTTATTATGGGTAGTTGTGGATTGTTTTTTGTGGCGATGTTGATTGCAAAGAAATTTTCACCAAGATCTCAGTGATAATATTTTCTGGAAATCTGAACGGATTGCCTTACCTAATTTTTCTGCCCATCTGCATGTTCTATTGGGGTTAAGTTATTATATTGTTTATTATTTTCTGTGATGGTTCTAGATTTAATGGTGATTGACTAAACCATCATCTTCCATATCAGGTTAGTTGCACTCCCAAAAATAGAAAAAGATATGTATTTCTAACAAAATGCAGGGGTCGCGTTACAAATTTCCCACGTTTAGTTTGCTGGCTATGTGTTGTTGATAGGAGAAAATGGAGCAATTTTAATTGATTTGCAATGACACAGTTTGATTCCGACCATGATGGGCAGCTCTTGGAGGATTTTTCTTCATATTATTCAGTCACGAGAGGCAACCAAGTCCTGATGTTTTCCATCATGTGAAGGATGAAATTGCAAGACGAAGTGTGACAACAGGATTGAATTTCATAGAAGAGATGATAAGTGTGAATTCTATTACAAGGCAGTTGGGAGATCAGATGACACTGGCTAAATGCATCATATGTCCCTATCCTGAAGTAGCTGTGAGATGCTGAAACAAAAAATTACTACTTCACAGGTGCCCAGGATAGCAAAAGTACAATTAAATTTTTTATTCTTGTTGTAGACACCACCACCTATGTGGTAGCCGAGATAGAGATTCTCTTGTTATGGATTGGGTAGATTTAAAAACAAATCCTCATGTGGGAACCTATCCCATGTCGTCAATGTCTGGTGCAATCTACAACAAGTGAGTCTGAAAAAGGTGATCTAGTTTAAGCCGACCCCTATACTTCAGTCCATTAAAGCATTTGATCCTGAAACAATAGCTAATATTGGACTGGGATTTGACTTTCTGGGTTGTGTTGTTGAGGGACTTGGGGATCATGTCAGTGCAGAGGTGAATGAGGATGTGGAGCCTGACAAGATTTTGATTTCTTTCATCGATGGGGACAATAATCGACTCAGTCTCAATCCAATGAAGAATTGTGCTGGAATCGTAGCCAAAGCAACAATGGAATTGTTGGGAGTTAGGTCGGTGGGCTTGTCATTGGCTCTTCATAAAGGTATTCCTTTGGGAAGTGGTCTTGGCTCAAGTGCAACTAGCACAGCTACTGCCGTAGTGGTTGTGAATGCTTTGTTTGGAAGTAAATTAACAAAATCACACCTGGTTTAGGTCGAATTGGAAGGCTCGTCGCCCATGTGGCTCTGACTCGCGATGATATTACGTTCATAGCAGTGAATGACCCGTTCATTTCTACCGATTATATGACTTATGTGTTCATGTATGACAGTGTCCACGACCAATGGAAGCATAATGAATTTAAGATCAAGACTCAAAAACTTTACTCTTTGGAGAAAAACGTGTCGTTGTTTTAGGTTGCAGAAATCCTGAGGAAATACCATGGGGCGAATCCACAGGTGTCTTCACCGACAAAGAGAAAGCAACTACTCACTTGAAGGAAGGTGCTAAAAAAAGTTGTTATATCAGCTCCCAGCAAGGATGCATTATGTTTGTTGTTGGGGTTATTGAAACTCCACAACAGTGACAGGGAGCGACTTAAAACCAACAGGTATTGTGGGATTTTTTTTGAAGGTATGAAAGGCTGGAATTTTGATTTGATATTCATCCCACGGCAACCCACAACACGACATATATAATTCCTTGCATGTGAAGTTTTTTTTGTATTTTATGGTTTCCCTTAGGAGGGTTGAAGCATCTTCAATGGAAGGAAAAACAGAGAAGAAGGGGTTGAATTATAGAGAAGATTTGGCAAGGAAGGTGGGCTTAGTCAATGAGCACCAATACAAATCTGATTTGAACATCATCTCAAATGCAAGTTGTACCACTAACGACGTGGCTCCTTTGGCTAAGGTGATCAATGGCAAGTTATTGATCTCATACTTGCACCTCACCGGTATGCAGTTCAAATCACCCATTCCAAGTTGACAACAAAAAATAAGTGGGATTTTACCCATCAATCGACAATCAATGGATGAGAGGAGATCTTACCCATCATAGCTGGATTTTCAATACTGTGACAACTGAAATAAGTTTTCACAGAAGCTGTGAAGGTTTTCTTACTTTTTGTCGATAGATTCAGGAATGATCACAGCCTGGAGGTGATTCAACAAAGAGATCCGTTGAGGTTGCCGAGGCAGAGAACGATGCCGAACTCCAAACAATGACAGTTGAAGCATCAAATTCACTAACAAAGGAATTCTCAGCTAGCATGCCCACTGCCGAAGTGCCAGAGCAGAGATCGATAAGGCCAGAATTCAGATCTTACGATTCATGGGAAAAACATATACCCAGGTTGGAGGAAAGATTAGTGGCCATTTGAATGAACTTGGGTGCCACTAGAACCCTTGGAAGGTAAGACCATGAACAACCTTCAGTCATTCCCATTCTCTCATTCAATACATTCAGAACAATGTGGTTTTGGGTTCGTTCCCATCCAAACAGTAGTTGCAAATGATTCTTACCATTGAATTTGATATTTTACCTTGCATACTGAATGGTGGAAATAATGTTAGATTGTGCTGCAGCCGATTCCCAGACGCTTGAGTGGTAGTGGTGGAGGTAAAACATTGCTTGTCTTGCTGCTTGTTTAAATAAGAGTTGAATCTAGTTGCATGATTTGATTTCATTCAGTGGCACAGATCCAAGTTGGGAAGGATTTGATGCATTTGCTACTTGGAAGGCACATTGTGGCAGATCACGCAAGGAGATGCATGCGATGACATATTATTCATCAACCAATAGATTGATATTTAAAATTTATGGTTTTGATGCGCAGTTTATTATTCTCGTGTGAATGAAAGATTTTGCTGTAGTCTTCCTTGGTGCAGGAAATGGTTCTAAAACTGTTGAGTATGACCAGTTGCCAAGCGACCATTGTCAAGAAGGAGAATATAGTAGGTTTCTCATGATGGAAGACATTGTTTTGTCCCTCTACCCTCTTAGCGTGTGGAAAAGTGACTATCAACTTGTGGAGATAGAGAAGATTCATCTTCTCATTTGCAACGATTTTTGAACCTAAAATTCTTATTTACTTGGATTGCACAGAGATTGAAAATTGTGAAATGAAAAAAAAATTAAAAAATAAAAACTTATGTATGGTGATTGAAATTTGTTACTTCGATTTTGTGTGATTTGCTCATTGCAATTTAAAAACAAATCAACAAATATAAAAATTTGCTTTCTTGATTTTATTTTGCATATTACTCCCCACTACAAACTTGTCTTGGCATTGGGGATTTCACAAGCGATGCAATGAAAATTAGTTAGATGTTTGCCATGCTATGCGCAGGATTCATTTGGATGGGTCGGATGCTCTTGACATCATAATCATGAACATATTTGCATTCTCTACTCTTTATATGTTTTTTTATTATTATGAGTTTTGTTAGCAATTTTCTTTTTTATTAGCGTAATTTGTTTTTTTTTAGTTACTAAAATAATATAAAAAGAAAGAAAAAACAACAATAAAAATTATAAAACCCTTAAAACACACAAAAACATTATAAAAATCAAAAGTATAAAAATAAAAAACATTGTCAAAAATTGCAAATGGACATCTATTTCCTGAAAACGATAATCAAAACATGTTTTTACGCTTAACGTTAATTTGTTTTCTTGAATCACTTCAAAGCAGTGAATAACGAACCCAAGCGCACATGCAACAGGTACAAACACAAATTTATTTTTCCTTTGCCGCATTCATATTTCTTCTTGCATGTTATGTTTTCTTTTTCGAACTTCTCACACGTTTTCATGCAGGACTTGTACTGAGTTTTTTTTTCAGGAGTGCGGTCGATCACATCTTGCTGCTAAAGTGATTTTCAAAGATCAAATTTTTTTTCAAAAAGAAACATGTCTTATTGACTGCTTGAAGGAGTTGATTCCCATCTTACACATCATAGCGTTTGTAGTTACACATAAACCCGTTCATAAAACCGTTTGCGCCATGAATGCCTTTCGCACATTTCTCCTTCAAAGAAGCTTGTTCATATCTATGTTGAAGCCCATCTTCCATTTACTTATCCTTCATGACTTCGCACATGTCTATCTTTCTCAGTCGCATACATCTCTTTATCTTTTTCCAGTTTAGTTTTCCTTGTGAATAAAACCATTCAGTTCCCTTTCCATGATTACATTGCCTTGTTTTCCTTGCCCTGCTGATCCACACTGCTTGAACGTGAGTTCTTTCCATTTATAGTCCTACCAAATATTTTTGTACAAAATCGTGTCGACTAATGTGGGATTCCTTAAGGCCCACCTTTCAACAATTCTTGCCCCATCGACCTCAAAACCTTATCTGGGATATAGACTAGAGTCCATTTTTGAGTACCTAGAGGCTTGCATGCCTTAATGGAAAGTTCTCACACTGACAATCATGGGAATACATCAATTTCCCTTTATCGTCAGATCTTGCAAGTGGCTCAACATTAGCTCATTCATTCGTACTTTTCTAGATGTACTCGGGTACCTTGGTACTCATTGACATCAATGGTGAGTTGCCTCGCATTGGTTAATGACACTCATCATTGGTTGGTAATCCAATGACTTATTTTCATGCTCGACATCGACACATTCATTCACATGATTAGAATTGTACCATCAGGTTTTGCAGCAAGTGAAGACTATACACTTTTCATGACTCTATCAGCAATTACAGCAGCATGACTTCAGCCATATGAGACTACCACAATTCCACTTTCACACTTTCTCTTCTCCATGATTCATTCAACAACAGTTCAGATCCCTCCATTTCACATTCTCTGATCCCACCGACAGCAGTGACAAAAGTCATCACTTTTTGCATGATCTTGCAGCAGTGACATCTTCCATGCTCTAGCAGTCACATCAGTCATATTTCTATTGCATAGTTCATCAACATTTTGGGTGAGTGCAGGTATGTTATTTTCTAAACTTTAAGCATGTAATTCCTCAACTGCTAGCAATGAATACTTTGGAAAACTCCCTCATTCAGTTCCCTTTCCTCTTTCACTTCTACGACTTATGCCACGTTGCATGAGGACATGCAACAACTTCAGTTGGGGGGTAGGGGACATTTTCCACTACCATCATTCCATTTTTCGTCTCATTTACCAGTTATGAACATTTATTTTCCAACGATAATATGTTGCACTTTACTTCATAAGCACTGATATACATATTGGCATGATTCACACATATACAAAAACAAAAAAAGGGATTTCTTATACTCAGTGATATTTTCCTTATGCCCATTGATAGCATACATTTTCCAGTAAAAATATGGGCAAATTATTATCATAACAGCAAGAGAACAAATAATGAAATGAATGTTGTTAACACAAGAACCAACATTCTTTATATTCATGGTTGTCACACAAGAACCAACCATACGAAAAATGTCAGTTGTTACTCATGTAAATCCCATCCTGGAAAACATTCATTATCATCACTCAAAGCCAACATTCAGATGCCAAAATTTCTTGAGAAGATCCATGCATGGTTGCATGAGGACATGCAACAAGTTAAGTTGGGGGGTATGTTGGGGCTCAAAAATGTCATATTCTCATCCACCTTTCCCCTTATCATTCTTCACATTTCATCGCCCCATTAACCTATCACGATATCATTTCCATAAATATACTTGGGTTTCGCCTTATTGTTCTCCACTTTATTCATTTTAGTATTTAAAAGGAATTTGTGATTAAATGTTAGAAAATCAACATGTTTTCATATATATCTCAAATATGTGTGAGCTTTGTAATGTGTAGGAATATGTGAAGGATTAATTCAAAGGGGACTTCTCAAACACTTCCTCCACCATTTCAATGTTTGAGGAGATAATTCAAGCCCATTCAAGGAGAAGATCATGGAGATTTGGTTGGAATATCTTATCTAAGATATATGAGGGATATGTGTGAGGATTTAAAGGGATTATGTTTTTGTAATAATGGAATAAAAGGTTGAGAGGAATGGTGGATCGTAATAATGAGATGGTTATCTTGAAGATAAGATAACCATCTCAAGGCTCTCATGTATAAAATAGAGTGCTCTCTATTCATGAGGATTCAATTACATTATTCAAGTAGAATAGGAGTTAGATTATGTAATTAGAATGAGAGTAGTCATTAGGATTGAAGAAAGGATTCTTAGCTTTGATTCATGGTTTTGGTTTTCATGCTTTCATTATTCTTTTATGAAGATTGATTTGATTATTGAATGCAAGATTGGTTTATTGGCGAGAGCTCTCATGTGTTGTTGTGCCATTTAACTCTTCATTTGTTGTATCTGTTTTTCCGTCATGTAGTTCTCCATTTCTAGATTAATTTCCTTCGCGCAATTTCCCACCATTCTTAGAGTAATTTCATTTTCACATAAACTATATTAATGATTCAATTCTAGTCGTTATTGTTAGATTAATGATTATATTCCAGTCATGTGTTAGAATTAATGATTCAATTTCGGTTGTAGCTTAAACATTAGAAGTAGAATAGGAGTTAGATTATGTAATTAGAATCAGAGTAGTCATTAGGATTCGAAAGAGAAAAGGATTCTTAGCTTTGATTCATGGTTTTGGTTTTCATGCTTTCATTATTCTTTTATGAAGATTGATTTGATTATTGAATGCAAGATTGGTTTATTGGCGAGAGCTCTCATGTGTTGTTGTGCCATTTAACTCTTCATTTGTTGTATCTGTTTTTCCGTCATGTAGTTCTCCATTTCTAGATTAATTTCCTTTACGCAATTTCCCATTCTTAGAGTAATTTCATTTACGCAACTAGATTAATGATTCAATTCTAGTCGTGTGTTAGATTAATGATTATATTTCAGTCGTGTGTTAGATTAATGATTCAATTCCAGTTGTAGCTTAAACATTAGATTAGATTAGTCCCACTTCAATATTGCATATACTTTGTGTGTGCTTCATCAGTTTACGACCCCCGGGTTGACAAATTAGATAAGTTGGGAAAATACTACAATGCAATTAATTCAACATTAGTTCGGCCCAATGTAACGATTGTTGTTCCTTTTGTTGTTCCCTTGAATAGAACAATTGTCGTTCCCTTTACGATTGTTGTTCCTTTATAGGTGTTACATATCTGGAGGCTGGGTATTGAAAACATAAGGTAAGAACCTACGTAGGTGACAAGTAAAACGCTTGTGCCAACTCCTACCTTTGGCTGATGCATAGAGGTTGTTGTTAGGACATCTTTAGAGCCCAACATGTACCATTATTGTTTTTTGTCCGATAAAACCCTCAACCTCTTTGTACTAATCATTGTCACACTGTCAAGTTAGAATCTTTTCACATAGATTCTTCTGAAGAGGAAACACTAAAAATATGTGTGGTCTCTTAATCAATGCATCTTCCATTCAGTTCATTGTTCCCTTTATGTAAGTAATCTTGAAGTCGTACTCGCTAAGTAATTTCGACCAACGTCGTTGTCACGTGTTCAGGTTGCTTTGCATAAATATGTGTTGTAGTCCATAGTGGTCCATATTTAGTTCAAACTTTCATCCAACAAAGTAGTGTCTCCAAACCCTTAAGACATAAATGATGGATAACAACTCCAAATTGTGTGTCACATAGTTCTCCTCATGCCTTCTCAATTTCCTCAAAATGTAAGCGACCACTCGACGGTCTTGCATCAAGACTCCACCTAATCTTACCTTGGATGCGTCAGTGTATACAAAGAATTCCATGTCCATGTTAGGGACCTTTAGTATCGGTGTTGTTGTCAACAACTGCTTAAGCCTATGAAATGATTCCACACATTTCTCGGTCCAAACAAACTTCTTGTTTTTCTTTTGTAATTCCGTGATCAGATTTTCTATCTTTGAAAATACCTCAATGAACCATCGATAGTATCTTTCTAAACCCATGAAGCTACGCACTTCTGGGACATTCGTCGGCACAGGCCATTCCATAATAGTATCGACCTTTGCCGGATCCACGACGATACCTTCGCCAGAGATGACATGCCCTAAGTAGTGAATCTTCGATTGATAGAATGAGCATTTGGACAACTTCCCATACAATTTGTGCTCTCACAGACACTGTAGTACCAAGCACAAGTTTTCTTCATGCTCCTTTTTCGTTCGAGAGTAAATCAAAATATCGTCAATGAATACTTGGATGAACTTGTCCAAGTACTCGTGAAACACCCCATTCATCAAAATCATGAATACCCCTGTGGTGTTCGTGAGTCCAAATGGTAAAATGGTAAACTTGTAATGTCCAAACCTCATATTAAAGGCGGTCTTAGGGACATCATCCTCCTTAATCTATAACTGGTGGTATCCTGATCACAATTCAATCTTTGAGAACATCGTCGTGCCCTTCATTTGATTGAACAAATCATCAATCCTCGACAACGGATATTGATTCTTGATCGTTGCCTTGTTCAATTGATGGTATTCAATGCAGAGCCTCCATGACCAGTCCTTATTTCATATGAAAATAATAGGCACACCCCACAGTGACACACTTGGACATATCAGTCCTAGGTCCATCAACTCCTTCAGTTTCATTTTCAACTCCTGTAAATCTGGGGTCGACATCCAATAAGGCGTTCTTGCTATTGGTTCAGTCCCCAATTTTAGGTCTATGCTAAACTCTAATTCCCTCTCTGAGGGAATCCCAGGAAACTCCTCCAGAAAGACGTCTGCAAGCTCTCTCACCAGAGGAAGGTGTTCTAGACTTTCCTCTACTCCCTTCGCGTTTAACGCAAGGATCGCATAAAGCTTACATCCCTTGCGCATGCTCTTCCAAAGCTGCAAGGAAGAGATGAACCTTAGGGAAACTCCCTCATTTTTTCCTACAATCACGCATCTCTATCCCTCGTCATTGACCAAGATCAACTACTTCATATTATAGTTGAGTATCGCCTCATGCGATTCCAACCAGTCCATACCGATCATGATGTCATAAGATTCTAATATTGTGACGTATAGGTTGGCCCTGTTGACAAACTCTCCAAGGTTAAGGATGAAACCCATAATCTTTCCTCCAACTTTATGTTTGGATCTAGAATCCATCTCTACAAATCTAGCTCGTCATGTTCGAATTCCTTTACCTTAATTATTTTTAGAACTGCACCAGAAATTAAACTCTCGGTAGCACCAGGATCTATCAAAATACTAAGGGTCTGGTCAGCAACGGTACCTGACATCTCGAGCACAGTCGATTGGTGCTCTACATGGTGGTTATTCACCATTGCATGAATCCGATGGGCCTTGCCCAAATCTCCCACAGTAGTGGGTCTGACTGATCCAGATGCTCTAGTCCTCTCCACAAGGAAATCGCGTTGGTAGTGTGGCTCCCCACACGTTCAACACCCCTTCTTCGGTCCAGTAGTCCTGGTACCCGAAGTAGAAGATGACGGCCCACCAGCCTAGAATCCTGGTATTTTCTACTAAACAGGCCTACACTGCTACTGTTGTGGTCGACACTACTATTGATGTTGTGGTCCCTGTTGGTCACTATAATTGCTTAATTAATTTCAAACAACCAAGTGAAACATAAATTATCAACCCAGGGAAGTCTTTTGTTTCAAAGGTAGCTGCGCACTGTATATGCTCAATTCCAAAAGCACTTAGTGTTGTAGTAAAGA
>SNQJ01S0039414.1:52815-105507 GCA_010110895.2 Picea sitchensis
CACTTCTAATCAATGGTTAGGTTCAAAAGTAATATAAAGTGTTATGCAAAACGGATTAAGCATGAAATAATGAGAAAGGACGTTGTATACCTTGGAATGATCAGATGAAATGATAGTATAAGTCAAAATGCAGGTGATGAAGGGTAAAATAATAGCAAAAAGTATGGGCAAAAAGGGTACAATATGTGGTCCTAACAGTCCCCGATAAGGTGTCCGCTACTGAAGTGTCGGTCACTGAGGTGTAGTGAAAGTGGATCCTCTATGGAATCCATGATATCCAGGTGTATGTTTGGCTAATGTCTGATGCTGCTGCACACCAGATGACACCTGCCCTGCTGGTCTCGCTGGAGTCCTGCTCTGATCCCCATTGATAACCTCCTCCTCTGCTATGAGGGCCTTCTCGATGACATCATGCAAGGTTTGAGGCATCGAAATCCTAACCATTGCATGTATGATGCCATGAAGGATGAACATGAACTTGTTGACCTTAATCTTCTCCATGTTAAGATGTAGAGCATACCATAGCAACTCCATAAAATGGGCCTCATACTTGGGCACCATACGAATGCCTTGTCATAAGGCGTTGAACTCGTTGAGCGAATGCTCAATGAATTCCTCTGATAGGTACCTCTCTCGGAACCATTCCTCGAACAATTCCCATGACATGTCTTCAGTGACCATGTTCAGTTGTGGTAGGAGTGTCTTCCACCATAGAAGAGCGCTCCCCTTCAGTTGAAAAGATACCATGCAGACCTTCATGTTGGAGGTATAATCACGAAGTTCAAAGAACATTGGCATATTCTCCAACCATGCCTTGGCAGCTATGCCATATGGGGCACCAAAGAACTCAGAAAATTTGACATTCTCAAACTCATGGTGAATGCTACCAGTACCAACTAGAGCATGCGGTGGACCCTCAAGGGGTGCCGACACTCTGGCCTCATCTCTGTCCAAACAGTTGATTAGTGCCTTAGAAATCCGCTGAAAAGACCTCATCATACCAACCACATCACCCAGCACTATCTTGTCCTTCCCGACAACTTGTTCATATTCGTGGGGGTTCGACCCCTCAGGCATGGATGCTACTGGAGGCATCGCACCTCCTCCCCTAGCACCCCGTCATCTGCCTCCGCGGCATCCTCCAACCATGATTACCTGCATGATTACAAGTCAACTCAATTAGCAACATTATAATCAAATCATATCAATGAAATCCCTAGTGATCCCAAGTCGCGGGTTGAACCCGCTCTAATACCATATGTAATGACCCCTTCTTTACGACTACAAGCGAAGCAAAAGTGCATATTTTTTTTTTTTTTAGGGAAAGAAGGAAATGATGAAAATAGTTTAACCACACCATAGACGACGAACATAAGAACCCAACCTAGGTAACATGAAACTATGACACCACGCACAGGCACAAGGGCAACTGGGCAAGACTTGCACAGAATAACATGGAGGAATGACTGCCCACCCGACACTAAAACGACCATGTCTATGAGCTAAGGGAAAACATCCCCATCCTGATACAAGCGCCTAGAAGAACAAGACAAGAACCTCAAGGCGTGTGAACCCAACGCTTGAAGGCGTTCAACCCATGCACCAAAAGAAACCTACAAAGCCCGACAACACTTACATAGAACACACCTACTCTGACCAAGATCTCATTCGTCGCTATCCCACAAGGCATGCCATGATCCCCTCATCAAGAATCATGTCGTCCCTAGGTGATAGATGCATCAAAAACCTTGGCACCACTCATCCTATCAGGACCGAGGAATCTAGATAAATCCGACGCACTAGAAACTAGATACCGACAGAAAACCACACCCCAACCCCAACAACAGGTCGACGAGACGCCAAAGGATGACACAAGGAAGAAACTAACCAACATAAGACTTTGTTAACATCCCAACCATTAATCACGTCTAAAATAGTCCATATTGTCAGTCTAAAAATAATATAGATTACCCATCTGAAGCCAAATTTCAATTAGTCACCATTTACAATTTTATATTAGCATTGAATTAAACAATTCTAAATTGCAATTAAGTCAATATACGTTAATTTAAATTAACATTAAGGACAATCTAAATTGGCATTCCAAGATTAATCATCACTAACAAGCGGTCAAGAATTATATTCTAGTGATTAAGTTTATGTTACAGTATTGTGGTGAAATTGTTATATGGATTTAACTTTGAAGGAAACGGTAAATTTGTTAACAATTAAGACGTTGGTAAATTGGTTGTTTATATATATACATCCTTCTTAAAGCTATCCTTCTTTACTGGTACACAAATCTAGAGATTCAATCTCTACTCTCCTTACTATTATTGTATTTAGTAAATTGTTTACATATATTACGTTGGGTAGTTGGTTGGATTAAATGTATGTTAATGTGACCTCATTGAGGTTATTGTTCTATTGAATAAGATATTATCATTAGTTGACGGTTAGGAAACGTAATAATGTAGGTCAATTTCGATGCTAAAAATTATCCTCCATTTATCCTAAATCAATTACGATTTCTCTGGTCACTTTTTAATTGCTTCTCAAATGGATCTTCTCCGGAGATGATAGATATAACATTTGAATTAAAAATATTGAGGATAATTTGTTGTGGTGGACTACGACCATCTAAATACTCAATTGTAAGATCTGGAATGGGCTGTCAACAATAAATAAAGCAATCGCTGTGCAAAATGCAATAGAACGAAAACTTCAATACTATCATTTAATATATCATCAAATCGTTGTGCAAATCGTGGTCATCAATAAAGGCCAAAAATCGTGGGTATTTCGGCAAACAGAATCATCATTATAATTTAGAAAAATCATGTCCCTTCATCAGTGAACTCAATCAATCTTTCTATGGAAAATCTGTGGTCAATTACAACAAATCAGTCACAGTAAATGGTAAAAATCGTGGGCATTCAACAGGAAGACGCAGAGATCATTTCTCTAGAAAATTTGTGGGTAATAACAACAAACTCAATTACATTTAAATGGTAAAAATCATGGGCATTCAACTGGAATACATAGAGATCATTTCTCTGGAAAATTTGTGGTTAATAACAAGAAACTCAGTCACATTCAATTGGTAAAAATCGTGGGAAATCAATCAACAATTCAGTCGACCTTTGAAGGGAAAAAACATGGCATCAATTAATCGCAAAATTGCCATGCATCACGTATCAGTAGAAATAATTTTTTAATGCAACTCAGTCACGTTTTCGAGGTAAAATCATGGTCAAGGACGCACCAGAAGGACATTCATGTCGCAGTCCTTTTTTAAAAGGGTAAAACACTGGAAAACACACCAGGGTAAAAGAAAAAAGAAAAAAAAACAACGCAGAGATGGATGAATAAACCAAGGCTTCCCTTTTCACTGCCAGGATGCCAATGCCAAAGCATATAGGAAAACAAAACACTTTTTTTTTCTTACCAGGATACCAAATGTAAAACACAGTCAAAGAATTTAATTCGTTTTTTCATTTCTAGGATATCATTACAACGCAGACTGAGAATTAACATAGAACGTTTATCCAATTCCAGTGTACCAAATATAAAAACGTTGATTGATGTTAAATCCTTTTTCATTCCAAGATACCAACATAAGAATACAAACTAAAATTAAATCTTTTAAATTTCTAGGATACCAATATAAAAATGCAGACTGGAATTAAATCTTTTACATTTCCAGGATGCCAATATAAAAACACAGAATGAAGTTAAATCCTTTTTTTTTTACATTCTAGGATACCAATATAAAATTGTAGACAAAAATTAAATCTTTTACATTTCCAGGATGCCAATATAAAAACACAGATTGAAGTTAAATCCCCTTTTTACATTCCAGGATACCAATATAAAAAGATTACCACAGTAAGAGACTACAAAGATCCAATGGGATAAGTCATTGAAATGATCATAGGGATAAACAAACACAGATGCAAGAACTCCATACGCAGAGGTTCTTTTGCTAGAAAGTGCAAGATGACAATCAGTTAAGGACAATCGCAGAGGTAGACGACTGATAAGAACGTCCTTCGCTCATCATGCATGCACAAAAAAGTAGGGTGTTGATATCCATAGGTCTATTAACGCTAAAGAGACGACCGTAGATCAGGATCCTGGCCGACTGCTCAGGAGAGGATGGATGAGCTAGGGACGAAAGGAAAAACAACCATAATCTTCACAAATCAATACACCATAGGGCAGTTAAGACATGTTTGGAATCGAAGGCCATGGAAGTCAATCATTCATCGGGCTATAGGCTATGGAAAAATCAGTCATCAACTAGATCGCTAAGACAATCAATTTTCTTACCCAATTGAACATGTAGATCCAAAGCATAAATCCTACTACAATTTACCATACAAAAATAAATAAAGTGTATCGTCGCCTGATCGCTTGCTCTGATTTGATGTCCTATGCACTTCGTGCAACTCCTTGTTGTCGACCGATGAGACTTCACCGATACCTCTCAGCCAATGCTAGTGGTACTCTTCTTCCCCCTTAGCCCCCCAAGCCACAAAGGGGCCACACACACTAACCAAAGAATCAACTATCTCCCAAATTGCCTCGCAAGGACGAGCTACCACTCCTCACTGAGCTGGGTATCCCAACTCCCAAGAGCTAAGTCAGTCAATTATATATTTCTGCAGCATAACATTACGCAAATCAAAATGCATCCTTCATCCTTCTCCTCCCTCCATTATATATAGTTCTGAAGTCCCTTACTTTCCCAAAATCCCATTTTATTTAAAGTTTAATAAATTAATTCATAAAAATCCTCCCCGTACATGTGTCACCCATCCCCTTCATTCCTCCAAAAACTAATTTCTTTAATTAATTAATTACCCTTATTTCCCTCACCCACCTAGAGTCACTCCTATAATTGCTCCTAGGTGTCCCCAAATTCCCTTACAGGTTTTAATGACTTTCCCCATTGTTAATTTGCTAGTTCAGTTTAAAAAATAGAAAGTTCTTAAAGGGTAGATGCCTTACTAAGTTTGACTTTCTGTTTTTTCCCTTGTGTTTCCTTTTTCTTTTTATGTTTCCCTCTTTTCCTAGTTTCCTAATAGTTTAGATTTTCCCTCTTTCCCGTTTTCCTTTAGAACTCAATTTGGTAGGTGTAGAAATTAACTTTTTCCCTTTTCCCTTTTTAGTTAATAAACTTTAAATTACCATACTATAATAAAACAATTATTTGTTTATTTATATATATATATATATATACTAGTGACAAAATTTTATCTATTCCTTTAATTATATATATATATATATATATATATATATATATATATATATATATATATATATATATATATATATATATGTAAATTTAAAGGAATAGATAAAATTTTGTCACTAGTATAATTTAGACCTAGACTTTAATTTCGTGTTGGGTGACATTTTATTAGGAATAATTTAGACCTAGACTTTAATTTCCGTGTTGGGTGACATTTTATTAGGGAATTTGTTTTAAAAAATTCTTATCACATTATTAGTCCTAAGGCCATCTGGGTTCATTTATTTATCATTAACCACACGACGTGACCTTCAGGACGCACTAGGTTCTCCAAGGGTGCCACTCACCTCATCTGTTTCCCTTGCGTGACGTGTCCTTCAGGATGCACCATGTGTTCCAAGGTTTCCACTCGCCTCTTTCCATTTTTCTTGCGTGACGTGCCCTTCAGGATGCACCACGTTCTCGAAGGGTGCCACTCACCTCTTGACTGACTTGGTAGTCATAAAAAACCTCTGGAGTGAATACTCCGCCAGGTGAACTTTTGGGAGACTAAAGGCCTCTAAGGAATAAGGCCCCTGCCTTATTGCACGCCCCTTAGAATCATCGTGAGTGACTTTCACAGTCTTCCCTCATGACATCATGGTCCTCTCAAACTAGGTAATCGTTAACCTATAGTTCGAGCCACGGCGGGAGTTCTAGTAGGCTATGGCAGGGTTGCTATCCACACCTCGCCCTCAACATCTCTGGTAGTCCTGCGTGATGCCTCTACTCCTCATGTGAGTCTGTTCGTCAAGCTATCGTCAGCCTGCATCGTCAATGAATCGTGTCAACAATAATATCATCTAACCAGATGCACTAATATCACCTATAAAACAGTTAAACCCCAATGGTTCACTCCTCGAATCAATCTGGAGTCCAAGGGGTTCCATCCATGCCTCTGCATCCTCGAGGTCCAAAATCCTACACACTCAATAAAACCAAATCAATATCACCTGTCTATGTCAATGCAATAAAACAACATGTCATCAACTCATAATGCCTCATAATCAAATCAATGTTTTAATAGCATAATAATCCGGATCACTTGCGAACAAGTGTCCTCAAAGAATAAGTTCATTCAGTGCACAAGAGCGGGATGTTACACTTGTAGATATTCAACATTAATTCATTGGTCTCTTGCAGTTTCCCAAATTTCCTCTATGTCCATCTCTGATTCATGAACTACTCTAATACTGTGTTCATGGAACAATGTTGAATATTTTTCTTCAATGTTTTCTTGATTCTGTCCATCCTGAGAATCTACTATCCCTTTTTTATTTTCATAATCATAACTCTGTACTTCTTGAATTTATACTTCTTCTGCAATTCCTTGTATTTTTTCAACTTCATTGTCCCCAGTACCTGTAAGTACACACCCACACAAAGAATTTGTTTGAAATTCATGAGATCCCTCTATCTCACTTGATGTTACTTACATTATTTCTTTGTCTTGATATAAGCTCATCATCATCTCATCACCATGACCATCCTCTCCTAGTATTGATCCTTATTGAGGTTCACAAATGTGAACTTCTCTATCTGTCATGGTTCCCTATCTAAAATCAACTACTCTGAGTTTCTCTTCCTTCAAAAAATCACTCAACATGTTCCTCTTCTTCTTCTCCAACTTTTTCTCTCTTTTAATAAAAATATTCATCATAAACAAATGCACAACATGCCACTTGACCTTTTTCTTCACATTCCAATCTTGTCTATGTTTTTCATCAACCTCCTTCTGTAACAATCGTTTCACATAATTGAGTTGTGCTTTTAACTCAAACATTTCCTTATCAAATTCTTCATCACTCATTCTGTTATTTCCATCTTCTCTAGAATCTTTATCCCTTTGACTGTAGCTTCTTCCTGAACCCTTATCATGACTATCGAAAATCATCTTCATCTTCCCTTTTGTCATATTTCCCATGCCCATTGTGAGTTGCAAAAAATCCTATTCCTTGTAACAAGTCTCAACATCTACTACACTATGCCTCATCAAGATTTATCATGAGCTTTACCTTTTGGAATCAATGGTTTTTTCATCTATAACCCTTCTAGCATCCTCTACTCGTCACTTGGATTCTTCACTCCACTCATACTCTCTTGATAACTTCCATTGTTCCCCACCTTCCAATGTTAGTTGGAAATTATTTACAACATCTCTTGCTATAAGGTTCTTCTTGCCATAATCTTATCCTTGTGATAACTTCACTTATTCCTCCTCCTTTAACTCTCAATTCAATTGAAATTAATCACAAATATCCGTTGTTGTGAGGGTTCCTTGTGTTATCACATGAACTTGTCAGAGTCTTTTGGTTTTTTCATTTCTACCTAAGTCTGTATCCTTTCCCTCTCTCTCTCTCCTTTTCACAGGACAGATCTTGAATTTTCCCCTTCGACTGTTAAAGTCTTTTTTGTTTTCCTCGTTTTGTTAGAGTGCCCTAATTCCCCTTGGCGTCTTACTTGAAGGAAGTCTTGGCCCTAAACCTATCTATTTTTATCTAAGGATGAACACTCATCTCCTTTGTTTCAGTCACCATTCTCTCTATTTTCCCCAGCCTACAGTAAGTCATCCAAGTCCTTGTTCACTCAGGCCGCAACCATGGACATTAGGCACAACTTTCATGGAAATCTATTTCGGGC
Source organism: Picea sitchensis (assembly GCA_010110895.2). Lineage (NCBI taxonomy): Eukaryota > Viridiplantae > Streptophyta > Pinopsida > Pinales > Pinaceae > Picea > Picea sitchensis. The sequence continues at coordinate 60,752 of SNQJ01S0039414.1, forward strand.
TTGAAACACAAGCAGCATTCGGGTTCAGTTTTCAACGGTGGAGATCCCATGAGGAGTTCAGATCAATGGCTCACGGGTATTCAGAATCTCAAAATTGCACCAAGTATAATGAAGGGAAAATTATGAAGTCCTGAAACAAGCATGAGCCGTAGATATTAAAGGGGACAGGTAGCATCCGATCCAAGTGTTCGGGGAAATGAGCTTCGAGAGTCTTGAAATGAGAAGTGCACGAATTTTACAAAGTGTCGAAGCCCAAAGTGATGAAGTGCCTGAAGTGATACAGTTCCGAAAATTCAAAGTCCCAAAGGGCTGAAGCCCGAAGTGCCGAAGTGCCCGAAGTGCTTGAAGTCCCGAAGTGCCCGAAGTCCCGAGGTGGCCAAAGTCCCGAAGTGGCCAAAGTCCCGAAGTGTCGAAGCATAAAAATCTTGAAGAAAGAAGTGTCGAAGGCTCGAAGTGAATCTAGACCATCCATCAGTGGGGCCATGCGTCAGTAGATCCATAGCTCCAGGTGAAAGAAGTTGAAGGCAGAGGAGGTTTGAGATTTGATTTTTCAGGAGTCCGGAGACCCGAAGTAATTCTCATCCATTCGATTCAAGAGGATGCATGTCAAAATATTGACAATTCCGTGTAAAATAAGTTGAAGGTAAGCAATATTTGAGTTTTGATTCTCCCAGAGCTCGTAGACCCGAAGTGGATCTCGGCCATATAAAATCCATGGGCCACATGCCATCAGATCCCTAGCTCTGATGAATTTTCTTGGGAAAAATAAAGTTTGACTATTTAGAAGTCTGAAGCTCGGAGCCACGAAGGGATCCCATTCGTTGATCTCTAGAGACCACACGTCGTCAGATCCTTAACTCCGAATGTTTTTCTTCAAGGAAAAAATAAATTTGAGTTTTCATTTTCCTGGAGCTCGGAGACTCGAAGGAGATCTTAGTTTTCGATTTAAGAGAGTACGTGCAGTCATTAGTGTATACGTGTGGTTTACTCATCGGTCGTGACAACTGGAACCTATCCAACAATGACACCTGGCACTCAGTCTAGGCAGTCGTGGGCATATTATTTACTTCTTTCTTAGTGACACATGTCACTTCTCTTTCATGATGCATCAACATGATGACATCAAACCTCCACGTCAAATCATCCTCTGGAGGTATTATTGTTCAATGTCAAAAGTAGTGTCGCCTTTCCACAAGACATAGTTTGTTGGATTCTAATTTTGGCGGGCGGTTAAGCTTGGAAGTAGCGCTAAATCTAGCAGGTGCGTACAAATCTTAGATAGGGACCAGATCTATGGCCACAGTTCATTGCGGGGATGCAACATGCTTGGGTGATAATTTTATTAAGAGGTCCTACAATTGAAACCATGGTAAAGTGAAAGTGAAATGTGGCGAAAGGTGATGGATTGTGGGCCCAAACGAGGTCTGAAACTAAACCACTTTTGAGAAGCCATGCAATCATGTGCTCATATAACATCCTATCTAGGAGAAGCACGTTTCCACCCCCTGAGCATTAAGTCGCATTGCAATCCCGAGAAAAGGAAGTTAATGAAAATAGAGCTGGTGGTTGAAACCTCAGATCACTCCATGAATGGAAGGCATGGAAGGCCTGGCCATGGGGACTGAACTATCAACCCTTGGTACCCCTGTGGGAAGATTTTCCTACAAAGCCCATGTCGATCTGAGCTCGCGTATGACAAAGGGTTTCTCATTCAGTCTAATAGAAGAACTCGTCGACGTAAATATTTGATTATTGTGACCAGGTCACACTCTTGATGGTGGTGAATTGTTCTGAGTATAAATAAATAGTTTTAGTATTTTGTTAAAATCGTCAACTGGTTGAGAAGAGCTTCCTATTTTGTAATGTTTTGATGCCAGAACTGTTCTTTGGTTATGTACCAAATTTGAGACTTTCATGTTAATAGAAGTCAGCTTCTTTTCATCTCTCTATAAAAAATGTGCTAAAACACTCGTGCATGGAGGATCCAGTCAAGGGTTGTTATGCTATTGTAATGTAGGTTTGATTACAGTGGTATCGTGACCAGTTATAGTGAGCTCCCTTGTTATCATTTTCAATCGAGTTGTTGTAACTACATTGTGATGTAGCTTTGATCATTGTGTTGTTGTGACTGTGTTGTTTGGACACATTTCAGTGTCTGAAGCTGGAGCTCAAGAGTGATCTTGAGTCTGATTTTTTCTTCTCCAAGATGCTTGAAATCTTGATGCTCATAGCAGTCTTGTTCAACTTTCTCACTAAGTCTTCCCTCTTCTCACACTTAAACTCAATTCACTGACTGAAGTTAATGTGTCTCTCACTTCCCTGTGCATTTCTTTTCTAGTTCTATGTTGAACATCATTCATATATTGAGTTTTGTCCATTGACCTCCACTCTTATAAAACCAACATCGACCAAGCACTCTGATGGGTACTGGTCTTATCCTCCCACAATCTGAGGGTGACTCTCAGTGATAACATCCTTGGTGACATTGTTGGGGACCGAATTAAAGACATTTACATGGGTAAGAATGACAAAGAAATTATGATTCTGAAGGTGCATCAGAAATCAATACCTTAAAAATTGCAACTTGTACCTGGCGACTCCACTGTTTCAGTTGTGGCTCCCAAAAGAAGAAACACGAGGTCCACTCCACAACTTCCTCTAGAAACACCTAAAGCTGACCCAGAGAAACTTATCATAAAAGGAAACACCTCTTAAGATTCCATTAACTGCTTCTAGTTCTCCTATTCTACCTTCTGTTGGATTTTCAAGAATTTTAAATTTTGGGAGTTTTTCTATTGATTTATCCCCTCCTAGCCTTGTTTTACAAGTAGAAAGCTTTGACGCCCCTATTTCCCCTGATATTGTATAATGGTTTAGACCCAGGAACTCATAATATTTTCCCACTCCAGGCTTTACTACTCCTCCCCCTATTAGAGTTGTTGCATTTACTAAAGGGGAAACTTTTGTCCCCTCGAGCCTTGTAGCGTTTTCCCCCAACACTCTATCTTTGCCTCTTTTTCCCAGACACACAACTATAGTCGTACCTATCCCAAATTCATATCCTCCAGTTCACATCCCAATGGCAGGTGCTAATCTCCCTAGAGACAAAATGGTTGACATAGTGGCTGCTAGATACACCCCTCTCGTCTTACCTCAGCCTTTGAATGATCTCTCGGTTGAAGGCTACCTTAATGTGTTTCCCAAGTTCACGGGGGAGGAAAGAATAACTACATAGAAACACCTTGAATCCTTTTATAGTTTTGCAGATAGTAATGACATCTCGAATCAAGATGTATGGATGAGAGTTTTTTCCCATAGCCTTAATGGTGAGGCTAGGAAATGGTTTAGGGGCTTGGCCCCCAGATCTATTGATGGGATTCAAGCCCTAGATGATACATTTTTAAGACATTGGGGGGATAAAAAATATTTTATTTATTATATTATAGAGTTTGGGGCACTTAAGAGGAAAGAAGGGGAATTTGTTTCAGATTCCCCTTGAAATAAAACCTACTGAAACCTTGGCCAAGGTTACCTATGCTAGTGCTTTTGACCCCGAGTGTTTCCTCCTATTGAGAGAGAGAAGGGCCACCTCATTGGTGCATATGAAAGATGCATCCCTTGAAGTAGAATCTAATCTATTGGAAGTAGAAAAACTTAGGAGAAAATCTGATAGAGACAAGAGAAGAGGTAAATCTGAAGCTTCAGCCTCTGATTCCTCTGCTTCCCACCCCCCAAAAGATGAAAGCACCGGGCTGATAAAATAACTTTCTATTGAGGTGGAAAGGTTGAAGTTGGAAGAAAAGTAGAGCTATAGGTATCCCCAAAATGATGACAATAGGGGTAGCTTCAAAAGAATAAACAATTCCCCCCAAATCATCCAAAGAGATCAAAGAAACAAAGATAAAGATGATAAAAAAATTCAATCTCCTCTCTAAAATAGCCTTGTTACTGACGAAGAAGGAGAGGAAGAAGAGATTGATACTAAAATTCATTGTCTTTGGGACACCTCCTCATTTCTTCATTTAACCCAAGCTACATATGAGGAGTCTCTCATGGATAGTCAATTAAATGAGATGCGAAAAGGGGAAAAGGCTAGCAATCATCCAAATAGATATAATCTGAGGTCAAAAAAGAAAGAGAGGAAGCTTGATATTTTTGACTAGCCTACCAGAACTGAAAATCCTGCTAAAGAGGTGGCAGACAATAGTAAATAAAAGAAGTTGCAAGACCCCCCATCAGTGGTCAAAATCATTATCCCATAAATGAAGGAGATTCTGAAGCCTCCCTCCTCATATATCTTAGAGCAATAGTTTCAAAATATTAGGATCCCCGTACCTCTTTCATGGTTGATTGAGTTTGATGAATTTAGAAGGTGCCTATGCAAAGTGTGGCAACCTGAAACTTCGTCTCATCCCACAGACTCAGTCAACCTTCAAGATGAAAAGCCAACTGTTATACTAGGCCCTTTGGTAGAGGATAAAGATGATTCCTCACCTCCCTTGTATACATCATTGAGCATCCATGATAAGGTGTTGCACAATTTTTTGATGGATTTATGAGAATCTCACAATATTATGCCTAAAATTGTCATGGATGAGTTGGGGTTGGAAATTACAAAAACCTACCATGACCTGTATTCATTCGATTCTAGGAAAGTGAAATGCCTTGAGGTTATTAAAGACCTGGTTGTCTCCTTGTTCCAATTGCCAATGAAGAGTGTGGTCATGGATATAGTGGTAGCTAATGTTCCTCCTAAGTTTGGGATGCTTTTGTCAAGATCATGGATCAAAAGAATAGGGGGAAATTTTCATATGGATCTGTCATATGCCACCATTCCTGTGTTCATAGGAGAACATAGAAGGCTTTATAGAGAAGCACAACTTTCCTACATTATCAATGATGAAGCCAATCCCATCAACCACCCCATTTTCTCAATCGATACTGACTTAGGAACTAGTATTTTGCAGCTCTCTGATGTTCCTCAGCCTCCTATTGAAATTAGAAATAAACCTATTACCTTTTGCAAAGAGCCTCCCCCAAGCCCCTTGTGTGAAAAATGTTTTTTGATGGAGCCTCTTCTAAGGAAAATGTTGGTGCTGGAGTAGTTTTTATTTCCCCCACCCAAGAGACCATATCTATGTCCTGCAAGTTGGAATTTGAAACAACAAACAACATGGAAGAATATGAGGCTCTTGTATTGGGTTTGAGAGTTGTCAAAGACATGAAAATTGAGGATCTAACAGTGTTTGGAGACATTGAGATGATTGTTCATCAAGTCAGAAATCTGTATCAGGATAAGAACCCGAGGTTAAGGGCCTATAGAAATGAGGTATGGGATATGATTGACAATTTATTCTTGGATTTTAATATTTCATTTGTTCCAAGGGAGGAGAACTCTGTGGCAGATTCCTTGGCGGTCTCAATAAGTAATTTTAAGGTCCCTTCCCCCCCAAACTCAAATATGAGGTGAAGACAAAATACAAACCTTCTATTCCTGACAATGTCAAACATTGGAAGGTATTTGAGGATGATATTGAGATAAAAAAAAATCTTGAGACTATGGATGAATTTTCTGATATGCATATCAACTAGGATCAGGATTATGAAGAAATCCCTCATGCTGATGTTTTTCTAAATAAGATTGCTAACCATCATATTGTTTAGTTGCCTAGCAACCATATTCCAAAGGGGCTTGTCCCTTTGGAGAGATTGTCTGACAGAAATTATGTGGTTGTAAAGGTTGAAGGATCAACTGAAGAGGCTGATGTGACTGAATGCAATCTCAGAACGAAGGAGGATCCCAAATGGGTAAAATTGTCTACCATCTTGTCAAAAGAATGAAGGGATGAATCTGTCAGACTCTTAAAGGAGTTCATTGATGTTTTTGCTTGGACATACGATGATTTGAGAACATATGACACCAGCATCATTGAACACAAAATCCATTTGAAAGAATATGCCAAACATTTCAAGAAGAAGCTTAGACAAATAAATCCCATGTTGCTGCTGATTATGGAAAAATAAGTCAAGAAGCTTCTAGATGCACAGATCATCATCCCTTTGAGATTTTCAGAGTGGGTATATAATTTAGGGTCTACCAGGAAGAAGAATGGGGAAATCAGGTTGTGTGTTGATTTCATAAATTTGAACAGAAGCTCCAAAAAGGATAATTACCCCTTACCAAAAATGGAGCACATTTTGCAGAGAGTGACGAGTTTGTCCATGATGTCTATGGTCAATGGCTTCTCCGGGTACAATCAAATTTCTTTCTTGCCTGAATATAGAGAGAAGACAAATTTCATGACTCCTTGGGGCACGTTCATGTATGCTAAAATGTCCTTTAGATTGATGAATGCACTAGTGACCTTCCAGTGAGCCATGGACATCGCTTTCATTGGAGAAAATGACAAATTTGTGGTCATTTATCTGGATGACATTACAATATTTTCCAGGTCCGATGAAGAACACTGTCAAAACCTAAAGAAAGTCTTCTTGAAGTGTTGAAGGTTTGGCCTTTTGCTCAATCCTAAGAAATATTTATTTGCCATGCAAGAGGGAAAATTGTTAGGGCATATTGTGTCAGTTGAAGGGGTGAATATTGATTCGAGCAGAGTGGAGGCCATCCAGTCCTTGTCTCTTCCTAGATCTAGGAAAAATGTTCAATCTTCCTTGGGAAAAATCAATTTTCTGAGAAGGTTCATTTCTAATTTTGTTGAGTTGGTTAAATATATTACAACCATGCTCAAGAAGGGGTATGAAGTGAAATGTATTGTTGATTCCAGAGATTCATTCAACCAAATCAAGAGGGCACTGACTAAATCACTTGTGCTCATCAGCCCAGAGTATTCCAAGGAATTTTTGATATTTTGCTTCGCTTCATCTGATACACTGGCTATCGTTTTGTTACAAAGAAATGCATAAGCATTAGAGAAACCTATTTCCTTTTTCAACAGAGCACTGAGGGATGGAGAAGCAAGATATGATATCATGGAGAAGAAAGCTTATTATTTGGTGAAATCCCTCAAGTCTTTCAGGGTCTATATTCTTCATTCACAAATTATTGCATATGGCCCCTCGGCCTCAGTAAAGGAGGTTTTGATCCAACCTGATATTGATGGGAAGAGAAGCAAGTGGATTGCCAAAATTCTAGAGTTTGACCTTGAAATAAAACCTACCAAATTGGTGAAAGGCCTAGGTTTAGCTATGTTACTGGCTGAGTCAAATTGCAAGGCATTGGGGGTAAATTTCATGAGTATAGACTCAAAAAATCAACAAACCGAGATTGTTGGTGAAGATTGTCATGTCAGCCCCAACTTAGAAGAATGCACCTGGTATAAAGATATAATATACTTCCTGTAGAAGTTGAATCCTCCTAATGGTTTGGAAAGAAGCAAGGTGAGAGCTTTGAAACTCAAAGCAATCAAGTATTGTATCATTTATCAGGTGGTGTACTAGAAGGACCCTCTAGGAGTTCTGTTGAGATGTCTGGTGTGGGGTGGAAACATTGATGGATTAATTGCATTGTAGTACTTTCCCAACCATTTAATTTGTCAATCCAGGTTTGTAAACTTACAAAGCACATGCATTATATGTGTAGGACTGAAGTAGAACTAATCTAATCTAATTTGCTGAATTCAAATTAATATAGGAAAGCATTGAAACACTAACTAGGAAAGCAAAAAATTGCATAAGGGAAAAAAATACGTGTGAAGAGTTGAACGAAAATTGACATATGTGAGCTCACACAATAAATCAATCTCAAATTATATTACAAGAATCAAATGACAAAGAATGAAAGAATAACAATGAAATAATCAAAGCTAAGAATCCCCTTATCCTAATTACAAGACAAAATTATGAATTACATGCCTCCCCCCAAAATGAAGAGAGAACACTCTCTTTTATACATGAGAGTCTTGGAGATAAGATAAGAGTCTCATAATTACAGATCCACTATTCTCTCAACCACTTTCCTATTATTACAAGATATGATCCCTTCAAACCCTCCACAAATCTCTCACAAATCTTGGATAAGATATGCCATCAAAATCTCCATGATCTTCTCCTTTGAATATGCTTGACTGATTGTCCCAAATATTCTTCAAATCTTAAAGCTTGAAGATGAAATTCGAATTTGAGACTAGGTGGTAATATTTGACTTTGTTGAAATCTTCAAATATACCTATACACATCATAAAACTCATCCAACATTGAGATATAATGAAAATATGTTAATTTTCTAATATTTAATCACAAATTCACTTATAATACTAAAATGAATAAAGTGGAAAATAATAATGTGAAACCCAAATGTATTTATGAAAATGGTATGATGGAAGGTTAATGGGACGATGAAATGTACATAATAGTAAAGGGAAAGGTGGATGAAAATGGGACATTTCTGAGTCCTAACGTCTGGACCCAAAAGAATCGCAAAGAGAAATGATTGATTTTCATGACAACTTATGTGGGGGACATCATTTTTGGAGGACCACAACGTATAAGATCCTTAGAGCTGGGTATTTTTGGCCCAGTATTTTTACTGATGTTTGTGCAAAGATTAGAACCTATACCAAGTGTCAAAAGTTTTTTGGAAAGAAGCAGCTCAAATCTTTGCCTTTGAAACCTGTAGTTGTTTCTGGACCATTTCAGCAGTGGGGTCTTGACTTCATTGGAGAAATCCACCAAGCCTCATGTGGACAACACAGGTGGATTTTGATTGCCACTGATTATTTTACCAAATGGATAGAAGCATCCCCACAATGAGTGCCTCTCACAAAGTAATCATAAGTTTCCTTGAATACATCATGTCGAGATTTGGCTGTCCAAACAGGATTGTTACAGACAATGCCCCCTCTTTCAAGGCTAAGTCATTAATTAATTTCTATGAGAAGTATGGGATGACACTAGTCCACTCTACTCCCTACTACCCTTAGGGAAATGGATTAGTAGAGTCTTCTAACAAGAGCCTCATTAATATCATCAAAAAACTATTAGTAGAGAACAAGAAAGCCTGGGATTCAAAGCTGAAGTTTTCATTATGGGCTGACAGAGTTACCACAAAAATATCACTAGGAATTTCCCCTTTCCGGTTGGTGTATGGCATCGAGGCAATGTTTCATTCTCAACTTGTTTTTCTTGTGGAAAAATTCCTCCAGGACTACCAAGGAGAACCTGATGACATGGTCAGGAGGATACTGGAGCTGGTAGAAGTGCAGTAGAAAAGGGAGCAGTTTCTTGATAAAGCATAAGACCATCAACATAGAATGAAATGAGCTTTTAACAAGAGCGCAAGAAAGAATAATTTCCAACTAGGGGATCTGGTGCTCAAGTGGGATGCCCCCAAACAAGACAAAGGAAAACATGGAAAATTTGAATCCTTGTGGATTGGTCCCTTAAAAAATTCTGAGGCATTTCCGAACAACACTTATAAATTGCAGAACTTGGAGGATTTCGAGGTTTTGGGTGGCCCTGTCAATGGGCATTTTCTGAAGAAATATTTTGTTTAGGCTGTGACCAAAGTTCCACCATTGTAAGTACCTCTTTTGTTTTGTTTTGATTATTTTTATTTCTTCATTTTCAATAAGAGACTCCATAACCCAAAGCTAAGGCACTGGAGCTGCGTGTTCTTGGCAGCTTGCAGGGAGCATGCCATCCCCTGTGGAGCCAAATGTTATCACACAAACTTTTCATAGTCTTGTGGTTTCTACTGAAGTATGTACCCTTTCCCTGTTTCTCTTCTTTTCGTAGGCCAGATCTTGAATTTTCCCCTTCGAATGTTAAAGTCATTTTTTGTTTTCCCCTTTTTATTCGAGTGCCCTGATTCCCCTTAATGTATTTCCTGAAGGAAGTCTTGGCCCTAAACCTCTCTGTTTTTATCTAAGGATGAAGGCACGTCTCCTTTATTTCAGTCACCATTCTCTCTATTTTCCCTAGCCTACAACAAGTCATCCAAGTCCTTGTTCACTCAGGCCGCATGTATGGACACTAGGTGCAAGTTTCATGGCAGTCTATTCAGGGCTTGAAATGCAAGCAAAATGTGGGTTCAGTTTTCAATGGCGGAGATCCCAGGAGGATTTCAGATCATTGGCTCACGGGTATTCAAAATCTCAAAATTTCACCAAGTATAGCGAAGGGAAAATTCCAAAGTCCTGAAACAAGAATGAGCTGTAGATTTTAAAGGGTATAGGTGGCATCCAATCCAAGTGTTCGAGTAAATGAGCTTCAAGAGTCTTGGAACGAGAAGTGCGGGAATTTCCCGAAGGGCCGAAGCTTGAAGTGTCGAAGTGCCCGAAGTGCCGAAGTCCTGAAGTGATGAAGAGTGAAAGTGCTGAAGGGCCAAAGCCTGAAGTGCTCGAAGTCCCGAAGTGGCCAAAGTCCCGAAGCATTGAACTCCCAAATCCAGAAGTGTCGAAGGCCCGAAGTGAATTTGGACCATCCATCAGTGGAGACACACGTCAGTAGATCTAGAGCTCTGGGTAAAAGAAGTTGAAGGCAGAGGAGGTTTGAGATTTTATTTTCCCGGAGTCTGGAGACCCGAAGTAATTCTCGATTGTTCGATTCAAGAGGACGTGCATCAATAAATTGACAGCTCCAGGTAAAAGAAGCTGAAGGTAAGCGAGATTTGAGTTTTGATTCTCCCGGAGCCCAGAGACCCGAAGTGGATCTCGGTCGTCCAAATCTAGGGGCCACGCGTCGTCAGATCCCTAGCTCTAGCAAATTAGCTTGGGGAAAATAAAGTTTGACTATTGAGAATTTCAAAGCCCAGAGCCACGAAGGGATCCCAATCGTCGATCTCTGGAGGCCACACGTCGTTAGATCCTTAACTCTTTATGTTTTACTTCAAGGAAAAAATAAGTTTGAGTTTTCATTTTCCTGGAGCCTGGAGACCAGATGGAGATCTCAGTCGTCGATTTAAAAGAGTACATGGCAGTCATCAGTGTAGACGTGTGGCGTACTCGTCAGTTTTGACACCTGACACCTATCCAATAATGACACGTGGCACTCAGTCCAGGAAGTCGTGGGCATATTATTCTCTTCTTTCTTAGTGACATGTGTCACTTCTCTTTCATGACACATCAACATGATCAAATCAAACCTCCACATCAGATCATCCTCCAGGAGGTATTATTGTTCAACATCAAAAGTACTGTCCCCCTCCCCCAGGGCATAGTTTGGCAGATTCTAAAGTTGGCGGGCGGTTAATCTTGGTAGTAGAGCTAAATCTAGCAAGTGCTTCTAGATCTCATATTGAGACTAGATCTATGACCACAGTTCATTGCGGGGACGCAATATGCTAGGGAGATTATTTTCTTGAGCAGTCCCGCAATTGAAACCACGATAAAGAGAAAGTGCTACGCGGTGAAAGGTGATGGATTGCGGGCCCAAAATAGGTCTGAACCTAAACCACTTTTGAGCATCCCTTCAATCACGTGCTTGTATAACATTTTATCCAAGAGAAACACGTGGCCACCCCCTGAGCATTAAGTCACGTTGTGATCCCAAAGAAAGGCAGTTAATGAAAATAGAGTTGGTGGTTGAAACCTTGGCTCACTCCATAAATGGAAGACATGGAAGGCCCAATTGTGGGGACTGAACCGTCAACCCATGGTACCCCTGTGGGAATCTTTTCCCGCAAATCCCATGTCAATCTGAGCTTGCATCTGACAGAGGGTTGCACGTTCAGTCTGACAGAAGAACTCGCTAACGTAAATCTTTGATTGTTGTGACCAGGTCACACTCTTGGTGGTGGCGAATTGTTCTGAGTATAAATTGATAGTTTTAATATTTTGTTAAGGTCATTAACTGGTTGAGTAGAGCTCCCTATTTTGTAATGTTTTGATGCAAGAACTGTTTTCTAGTTATGTACCAAATTTGAGACTTTCATGTTAATAGAAGTCAACTTGTTTTCATCTTTCTATAAAAACTGTGCTAAAACACTCGAGCATGGAGGATCCAGTCGAGGGTTGTTATGATGTTGTAATGTAGGTTTGATTAGAGTGATATCGTGACCAGTTTTAGTCAGATCCCTTGTTATATTTTTCCCTCTTACACTGAATGGCTCGAGCATGGAGGATCCAGTCGAGTTGTTGTAGCTGCATTGTGATGTAGGTTTGATTGTTGTGTTGTTGTGACTGTGTTGTTTAGACATATTTCAGTTTCTGAAGCTTGAGCGCAAGAGTGATCTTGAGTCTGAGTTTTTCTTCTCCAAGTTGCTTTAAAGCTTGATGCTCATAGCAGTCTTGTTCACCTTTCTCACTAAGTCTTCCCTCTTCTCACACTTAAACTCAATTCACTGAATGAAGTTAATGTGGCCCTCACTTCCCTATGCATTTCTTGTCCATTTCTGTCTTGAACATCATTCATATATTGAGTTTTGTCCATTGACTTCCACTCATATAAAACCACCATCCACCAAAAAATCTAACGGGTACTAGTCTTATCCTCTCGCAATTTAAGGGTGAATCTCAGTGCTAACACCTTGCCACAATTCGTCCTTCAGTTGCTACTTGTTAACTGAAATTTACAATGTTACTTAAACACAGATTATTAATAATTTGTTATAATATACCTGATTTCGAGTGCTTCAATATGCTTCCAACCTCACTTGTTCAAACTCCTATTATCTGTAAATCCCTTGTTACAGATATTCATTAGCTTCCTTTTGCAATTGCAAATTTGCATATTTTTCCCTTTCCAATTTCATAGCATAGTTACACTCTGATACCACAAATGATGCCCCACCAGGTCAAATACCCACAATAACAAACTTCTAGACAACTCTCTTGGAAACTTCAATACTCGAGTTACTCTCAAAATATCTAATTGACCTCAGATCCCTCATGCACCAGTGAATAGACTTCTTACCTTGAGCACCTTATTTAATTCTGGCGCTAAGCCTTTTGTCCTCCACACGACTGATTCTATAACCTTGGAATATGACCCAAAACTTAGGGTCTTAGAATTCATCTTATGTGAGTCACTCCGACAGTTCAATCTGATGCAAACAGACTCTGGAAAATTTGGACTCGGAGAAGACTCACTTCAATAGAAAATCGTCACGTGTGCCACTCTAGAACTGTTGAGTTGGTTAAACTTAGATTATGTTTCCCGTTCATAATATATATCCACCATAGATATATTCTTTTGATATACGATTAGATTGTCATTGGAGTATCGAAGTACCTGAGTGTTGGGTATCAGAGTTAAGCACTCTGATGAGTCATAGTTATAGTGATATGATGGGTCAGATTGCCAATCCAAAAATTTATGTCTAATGGAAGGTTTCCGCGTGCCTTCCTATGGATCTATCGATCTATCGGCTTTGAAAATATCGACACCATTGGTTTGGATAAGGCTATACCTTAGATCTATCGGACTATTGCCTCCTCGAAATATTAACCTCTATTGTCGATCTCTCATGAGAAATGGTCACAACCTATACATATTCAAAACCTAGGGATCAAAAATATATCCTTATCCACGTGTATGCTTGAAGAACGATTGATCTCGCGACTCCGAAGAGATATTCACCATCGATCAAAGTCTTCCTTCCATTGAAACCTTCCGACTGTTTATTACCCTCATGGTCATCGGACTTTGAAACCTGCAAACAACACTTGGATATGGTTTCTATTGGATAAGAAGCTCACTATAATACCACGAGTTAAAATAACTCAATAATTTGTTCTCAAAACTATAGAGAGAAAAACAGAGACATAGAGAAAGATTAAACTCTTCCATCCACACAAAATTTTATATTCAAATCAAAACCAGAATATCATGTTTGGTTCAAAATAAACATAATAATAAATAAAATGTCTCAAACTCTCTTCAGAGAGAAAATATTCACACTTGCTCTCCTCTCTCTACTAGTCGAATATTATCCTATTCGATCTATTTTTTCCTTCTATTTGGCCATCTTACATTATTGGACAACTCTCCTCTCTCTCTTTTCCCTAAGGATTACAACGATAAAGAAAGAATCTAAACTATCAAACAATCCAGATCCTTATCAGAATCCACAAGATCAACAACCTCTTACTAGGATTTCTTAGATCTGCCAATTATGCTAGCAATGAAGACTTGTTCTCATTACAAAACTCTTGGCCAAACAACTCATCATCATCTAGACCCTTCTAGAATTCATTAAAAAAAACATAGAAATTAAAATAAATTGAATTTAGGGAACCCACTCCCTTAGTAAATTTTAAGGACCCCTTAGGCCTCTTCAAAGTAATTGATTTTCTTATGGGAATGCTCCTTCATCAAAATGCAAGTTAGTCGACTCATGCAAACGAGGTTTTAGTGAATTCAACAGTACGAGGGAACAAAAAAATGACCCAGTTACAATATTTAACACATGTGATACAAATAACACACGACAAAAAAATGTGGTTTCCACGGCACAGTAATCCACAACATGAAATAAAATTCTCACAAAAAATATTAGCAATGAGTCTCCAGTTTTGGGAAAACCAGATCATGAAACTCAACATAGATCAAGTGGATTCACCATGGTCTCAATCTTATTCTCATTATCTACGAACCTAAGATCACAAAACCAACACCTCGGATACCATGTTGGGTTAGGAAAATAACCGTATAGGAGAACAAAGGATCCAAAAGTAGTGGTGGTGTCTAAAGACATAGTTTCACTAAAGCACAAGAGATTTACGTGATCCAACAAAGAAATGTCAAATGCTAGTACATTCAAAACACCAAACTTAGTGATGATTTGTTGTTCCAAGAATTGAATCATCACTACATTGTTCACATTTATCAATAAAACAACTTATATCCAATGAGTGAAGTAGTATGTGGTAGTAAAAATGTACTTGTGTTGCTTCAAAGAATTGATATTGATTTCTCCTATAACATCCAATCCCCATTGCTCAAAAACTTTATCAATAGAAATGGGTTGCAAATGTATCATTGATCTATTTTCTTTACTTTCTCATGTTTGGCATATTTGACCCTTTCTAACATGTGCATTCACATGCTTAAACTATGTAAACCAATAGTATTCATCTCTTAAAATTTTATGTGTGGTGGTATCTCTAGAGAAATTTACACCTACTACAGTATCATCCAAGTCTATTAACACTTTATCAATGCCATTCTTCTCAAGAATGATTTTAACACACTATTGTATTTGTTCTTGAAAATGTTTCCATTGACTAACTAATATTGAGCTAATTTGAGTCTGAACTCTTTTCTTCTCGTTGTGTCCAAGTAATTGGGACTAGATGCATGGTGAAAATAAAGTTTAAAATATTTATACCATGAATCCATGTATGTAGGTATATAGAGGACATCAATCACATATAATAATGATTCATTCTTCCAAATTACTTCGTCATCATCCATTTCATCCTACACTTTACTTGTTATTTTACATAACCCTTTTCTATAAACTATGCACTTTACTTGTTATTTTACATAACCCTTTTCTATAAACTATGGTTATAATAGGATTGATGACAAGATTGTACTGTTAGATAAATTCTTTTGGTTTTTTATGATGTAAATTCAACTAATTAACTTATTTGACCATAGTGTGTGCTTATTTATCAACCATTGAATAATTTAGTTTAGAACCTTGTAATCCCATACTCATAAATTATATCATAAATTCATTGTCTTTCTCATCATTCTAAATGAGCATGGTAGTAAAAGAATGGTCAAACGACAATGTGTAGAGGTAGAAATCTTTCTAAAACTTCATAATACTTAATATTGGAGTTACATCAATGGTTTCCTTGGTTTTCTTAAAACATTGTCTCTCAACCTTGATACATTGAAAGAATACCTATTTTTTAATTATAAGTTTGTAGGGGCTTAATGATTTCGATAAATTTAAATACAAATCTCCTTATGAAATTGATCTTCCCAAAAAACGATTGCATAGATTTCATGTTGTGTAGTGTTGGGATCTGCATTATATATTTTGTTCTTTCTCAATCCTCCAATATTTCATCATTTGAGATGGTACGCCTGAGTAACTTTCCTTCTACAATGACAACGATGATCTTTGTGGGATTCAATGAGATATGAGATCCCCTATTTTATACACATAAAATATTATTTGTTGTAAATGTTGTAGATGATCACAAATCCTTTTTGAGTAAATGGTGATATCATTCATGTAGACAACCACACTTTGATTTATAAATCCTATGAAATAAATTACCATAATGTGTTATATTGTAACACAGGATTTCATCTATCCAAATAAAATTCTTTTTTATGCATGCATAACCCATTTGGTTTGGAAAGTGGTTTTATATCAATCCATCATGGAGTGAATTAGAATCTATAATGAGATGCAAAATCAGGTAGTTTTCTTTTTCCACTTCCTAGTTGAGGTTTCTAAAATCAAAGAACAACCTAATTCAACCTCTCTTCTTCCTTATAGGAGCAATATTTGCAATCCAAAATGAGGCATGCACTAGAAATATAATCTTCACACATATTAACTTCTTCAAATCCTTTTGTATCAAAGACTATAGTAGTGTATGAATGTTACACATTCTTTTTTGAAAGGGATTAATGTTTTTATTGAGGGATATCCAATATTGAATAATATTTGTATCATATACGTTTGATTTTGGGTATGTCCAAGTGAAAAAATCCATGTACCACTTGAATAAGTTAATATAAAACCTTATTTCAATATCTAAACAATATGAGCCAATATTAGCAGTTTTAGGATCCTTTTTGTCCTAATATTTACAACCTCATATTACATGGATGTTATGTGACAAAGTATCACAAGGATCTTTTTGAACACACAACAAAATCTCCCTAGGATTAGCCTAGTAATCCAATATAGAAAAAGGGCTAGACTTCTTATGATTTTCCTAGATCTAGATTCAAACACATAGATTCATGATTATCCTAAGGAGTGGTGATGTTTGCATAACTCTCTTGAGGTTTTCCTTCATATCGACTGGCTATTGTAGTCCTGAAACTCCAGATCCGATATCCACAACCTACTCCATGTATAAAAAATATAAGAAAAATATTTCTACCTATCTACTTGGGATTAGAATCCTAGATCTAATTTTATTCTAATCAAATCTTCAATAGCATGAATCATATCTAAACATTTGCATAATGGAATACAAATATACCGGGGGGAAACCAATGATCGATTGATAACATAGGAGAAATTACATCAATCATACATTAGGTGTTGATGCATGCTCCCTTGACCTCCTTGCTCCTTGATCCTCCTTTAGCTCTTTGGTCAGGCTAGGCTTCACTGATTTATGGTAGTGGTATATGGAACAAGTACCTCTGCAATTGGACAACATAAAATTACTATGAATTACTCCTCCTCTTTACCAAGGATTTCCTTTGTTATATATCTCTTTGGAGGAGGCTTGGGAGATCTTCTAGATCTTCTAGAGACCACTAGAGGCTTGAATGATGTGAGTTCCTAATATTTTTCCATGAAGATCAAACCCATCCCTCTCCTATCACCTCAAAACTCCCCTATTCTAGAAGTTTTGTATTGCCTCTGTTTTTGAAGCACTAGTGACCAATGAGGGCCTTCACTTGTTGTCTACTAGATGTCCCCCGAGGATCTCCAAAAATGGGGGTAAACCTAAGGAAAAATATGTTATATGGATTCTATCCTCTTATGGATTCCTATATGGCCTATAGGGTGGAAATTAAGTCTATAACAATGGAGGAGTTGTTTATCTTAACATTCATAATTTTCTTGAATATATCATATAAGTCAAATAACTTCTAGCGTGAGACTAAATTCTTGGCCACCTTAGTTGTCTTTAACTCAATCATCCCATATTTTTAGTCATCTAAAGATTCCATATGTGATTTATCATCGATGATTGTGTCCTTAAACATTCCCTCATCGGTAAAAAATTCAATATTTATTGATCTTCAATGAATACCCTCCATCTTGTTACATTATTCAGTACTTAAGGCTTGAAAACAAGTTCAATAGAAAATTTGTCAGTTATGAAATCCTCTAGCAGGGATAAATTAGAAGTGGTGTTGGATAATGTATCTGTGTCAACATTCTTTCTATGAGGAATGAAATTTTTATTGAATGCTTTAAACTTAGAATCAAATTCCATACCTTGTCCTAGTACATTTTCAAGTGAGGTGAACGATAATGAATGGAATATATTTTCTTGGGGTGATCTTTGAATTACCAAATACCTTTAAACATTTAATGTTTATATCAAGGGCATCATTAAGTCCCATGAACCAAGTCTCAGATTGAGCAATGTTGTTGGAAATTTGAATTCAAAACTCTAGGAAACTATGGTGCACCTACCCATTGGATCCACAAGCATGGAAATAGAACCTATGCGTCTCCGAGATTGAGAACCATAAAAAAATAAATTAAAATGTTGTTTTCTATAACTACGTCAGTACTCATAACAACTTATAATTATACTATATTATAGTAAGTAAGATCCACCTGAGTATAATGAAGGAGATCAAACTATTCAATAGATGAAGAGGGTAAAGCTAGAAAATAGGTTTCAACACTTGCTTCCAAAAACATGATAGGTTTATTTTATCCCTTGAGTTTCATGATTGTGTACTTAATGTGTCTTTCTCGATCTATCCTTATCTGATTTGATTTTCCATTCCAAGGTAGAAATGAGTGAGACAAATGAGTGGTGAAGAATCCCTACAATTTTTATGATCATTCTCTTCTTAACAAAAGACCATAAGCCTCAAGAAGATCAACCATGAAAATATCAATAAATTGATACAAACAAGGATTATAAGAAATTCTAATTAAAACATATTTCAGCTCATTGATTACCTTTTCCTTCAACATATAGAGTTGGATGATATCCATGGAAGACTTGATATGATTTGGATTTAAAAATGAAATTAGATGATGCCTCTAAATCAACCAAACAATTATCGATGTTATGATTAAAAATATCAAAGGTTGAAATAAAAGGAGGGGTTCGATACTTAGACTTCTTCATGATTGCAACATTAACTGCTAATTTCTTCCTCATGACATTCATATCATTCAATGTCTTAAAAAAATATATATTATGTTGATTGATACTTAACAAGTTGTGCAAGAAATGTTTACCTTTGTCTTCTTCATGTCATCAACAATTTCATACTTGGTTTGCAAATTTGGTGAAGTGTTTGTTAGATTTGATGAAGGTGTGACGGTAGTTGTTGTTTTCATTGTGGGAAAAGAAACAGGATCAATGGATGTGGCATTCTTCTTAATTCTCGGAGGACAATCTCTTTTAACATTTTGTGTAACACATGAATTTCTTATATTACTGCCTCTTCTTCTTCATCATCTGTGAAATTAGGAAACACATCCCATAACACCAATTTGAATTCTTCTTATTCTACAACTTCTTGAATTGTAGCCTCTTATTGTCAAGGAAAAATTTAAGAACCCCCTTAAATCGATATGTATAATAAATGGGTGAATCCCTATGATACATAGGAAATTTAAAGTCTATTTTATCAATAACATAATATGTGTATATAATTTTTTGGTGAATCTTTTATTTAATTATACAATCCTATAAAATCTTGACAAATATTTCACTGAATTATAAAATCATGTAAGATATTGGCTAATATTTCACTGAATTATAAAACCCTGTAAATCCTTGGAAAATATTTTAGTAAACTATAAAACATTGTGAAGTCTTGGAGATTTTTTTGATAAAGTATAAAACCATATAAAATAATAGGAAAACATATTCATTAAACTGTAGTGTACTCATTTTACATGTTTGGAAAAAGAAATATAATTTTCCCTTCCTCCAAACAATGTTGCAAGCATCAGGGGTTGTGTTTGTCAAGGTTCCTACTATACCAAAAAACTAAGTTACACAAACTCTTCTTGAATAATTCACACGTATTCATGTTTATATCTAATTGATTCTTTCTTACCACTTTAAACCTTGACCTCAAATTCTCTACATGCTCTTCTGTTCTCTCCCTAAAATTAACAATTTCATCCAAACAAGCAAGCATAAACTTATGAATACATAGTAGAAAAACCTCTATCATTAATCATGTAAATGTTATAGACATTCATATGTGTTACAAGGCATATAAAGGCTTCCAACAAATGATATATGATTTAGCCAAAAGAGAGGCTTCGAGTAAATAAATAAGCTTACCCAATTACAAAGAGAGGACTTAATTGTCATGATTTAAAACAAACCTAAGACTTAATTAGACCCCTGTAGGGAAAAATCAAAGCCACATACTTAGCCATTTAATTTTCTTAAAATGATCCATTTGGATCATTCAACTCAATAATTTTAACAATGTGATACAATGTTGTTTCATGGCCCTACAATTCATCATCCTAAGGATTGTTGTAGCATATAATTAACAAGTTTAAACTCTTTTATAACTACACAAATAAGATGCTTTCTAACAATAGAGGTCTCCCTCCCAAAACCTCTAAGGAATGATGATATCCTAGAAACAACATTATTTTTCCATGGAATACAACTGTTATCACCTTGTAGTCATGGAACCATATTCCAAATACAATAAGTACTATACATACAATATGAACTCTTTAAGTGACAAATTTTAAGGAGGTAATGAGACCTACGCATACACATATTACAACCTCCCTAGTCAATATCAAGAAATATAACTTGGTGCTCAGACACAATGACATAATTTTTTTTTACATGAACCTAGAGCCCTAATTATCAAATGCAAGGATTTTTGGTCTAAGAGAATGGACCAATAAAATGTTTCAAGAATATACTTTCCCTTCCTGAACATAGACTGATCTAGATTGTATAGAGAATGAAATTAAAGGTATGAATATGAATGGAAAAACATAGAGAAACATTTCTTGGAGCATAATAATACAATGAGAACTTGATTCTATTAATAAATGAAATCATAAAAGAATGTCAATTGTAAAGCAATGCAAACTTGACAGAATGGTTGTAACTTATCTCTGAAGCAAGAGGTTCCAACTACACTCATTCAAAAGAGAACATTACAATATTCCAAAATGGAATTTTAACATAAAGTAATAAACCCTAAATATCCAAAACTCTAACCCAGGGAAATGAAATTCCAAAACGATTGTGGTCCCTGAGGTGGTTAGTTGACATAAACTTCCTGGGGGTGCAAATTTTGCACACAATATCCATTTGGGGTGCATAATATCTTGTTGGAAAGATATAGCCAAGAATTACAATTGTTGGTAGGCTTGGGCATGCCATGGAAACCCTAGGTCCCCAAATGGCCAAAAAAAATAATCTAAGGCCTCAAATGGCCCCAAAAGTTTAGGACCCAAAAAATTGTAGATAAAATAACTCCTTAGATGAAGACATGTTGTAGGGGCTAGTTGACTCTATTGATTAGACTAGATCATCAACCAAGTCAAACATGTAATTCCATCAATTGTCTAGTTGAGTATGTAAGTTGATCGATCAAATTGTAACTTTCTTGTAACTGAATATACAACTATAAATATGTGGTTATGTAATAGAGAAAATAAGTTTATTGTATCATAATATAAAGTGCATATTGTTGGTCTCCCTACTACTTTATGTATTTATATCTATATATGTCTGTGTGTGTTTTCACATGTTTGACAACACAGGTATTCCAATAGCCACTCACACAACCATATCAAATATCATCACCGTACCAATGTTTTGACATGTTAAGACCCCTATGGGGAAACTTCCACCACCCCACCCAACATGGCCAGTTGGAGCAATTTATTAATGCAAAAGAAAAATATTAGAGAGATATTTACAAGATAGTTTCTCACAATCAATCATTGGCAAATGACCCTCCATCCTCTTTAAATAGAGATCATGGACCAATTGGTTTCCAATCCATGGATCAATGTAGCCATTAATATTGAAGATAATATGAACTATCTGATCACTGTATGTTGGGAACATATTGTGACCATCGGATTACCTAACTACAAATGCATAATAATTCATACTAAAGAAACACACTTTTACCTAACGAAACATTTGACCAAGTTGATCTTAACTAACTCCTAAGTGTCTAAATATCCTAACATACCCCCCTTAAGAACAACTTAGAATAATATTAAAGGATTTACAAAGGTGACATAATAGGAGAATGAAGGAGGAATTAGATCCTATAGCCCCTTAATGACAACTTCTTGAAACTCCTAACATAGATCGAAGTTTGGAAAACTTCACTTCTATAAGAGACTTTGTGAAAATGTCTGCAACTTGATCTTCTATAGGAAAAAAGAGCACTTCAATAACTTGATCATGAATGAGATTTTTGATGAAGTGCATGTGTAGCTCGATGTGTTTGTTTCACTAATGTTGAATTGGATCTTTGGCGATCTTGATGGCACTCTAATTGTCGCAGTAGAGGGTGGTCGGATGCTACTGTTAGAATCCAAACTCTAAAAGGATATGTTGAAACCACAAGGATTCTTGAAATGCATTAACCTCTGCTCATTATTATGCTTCTACTGAAGAAAGAGAAATAGTCTGTTGCTTCTTATAGTCCCAAGTGACAGGTCCTAAACCAAGGCTGAAAAAATAACCTACAGTAGACTTTTGATCACAAGGGTTGCTATCCCAATTTGAATTAGTGAAACCAACCAATAAAGGAGTCCTTCTTGAGTTTTAATGTATCCTGAATTGAGCTGTACCTCGGACATACCAAATAATTATTTTAGATACTTTCCAATGGATTTCATGGGGTGTTTTCATATACCAGGAAACAATACCAACAATAAAGGAAATGTCAAGAAGATTATGAGTTAAGTAGAAGAGGCTACCAATTAACTGAATATACAAAGTGGCATCAAATTTGGGAGAAGTATAGGTGGAAACAAGTTTGACTCTTGATTGGAAGGGAGAAGGGGATGGTTTTGAATCGTCCATCTGAACGTGATGAAGAAGGTCACAAGCATACTTAGATTAGGAAAGAAAATTTTCTTCCTTGGTTTGAAAAAATTATAGGTCAAGGAAATAGTATATATAACCCAAGTCAGTAATTTCAATTTTCTTCTTAAGTCTAGTTTTCACATGGTTTAAAAGTTTTGGGTCACTTCTAGTGAGGATAAGTTCATCAACAGAAAGAAAACGGATTATGGGATAGCTTCCTAGTTTCTTAGTATAGACATTGGGGTCAGAATGGCATCTAGAAAAGCCAGTATCAAGAAGAAATATATTGATTTTGGAATACCAAGCTCGAGGAGATTGATTAATACCAAAAATATATTTCTTGAGGAAACAAAAAAGGATAGAGTCATTCTGGACATATCTAGGAGGTTGTTCCATGCATATTTCTTCTTGCAAATCCCCATGCAAGAGTCTTATTTAACATCCATATGATGAACCTCTCATTTATGTGAGGCAACAAGGGAAAGAACAAGGAATATGTAATTCATTTTGGTTATGGGGGAAAAGGTTTCATTATAGTCAATTCCTTCAACTTAATTATTCCATTTAATGCATACTTAGTTCTTTAGACCCATTTACATATGAAAATTTCTCTTCCTTTCGAAAGAGGTACAAGATCCCAAGTATCATTTTCCATTAAAGAACGATACTCTTCATTCATTAATGTATCACAATATAGATGACCTGAAGCTTATGGAAATATCACTAGATCATGAGTATATGAAACTTGAGACAGAATAAAA
The DNA here is from genome assembly GCA_010110895.2 of Picea sitchensis. Lineage (NCBI taxonomy): Eukaryota > Viridiplantae > Streptophyta > Pinopsida > Pinales > Pinaceae > Picea > Picea sitchensis. The sequence goes on from SNQJ01S0039414.1 coordinate 84,420, forward strand.
GAGGCTCATTAGATCTGTGAATGAGTCCGACATTGATATGAAGGATCATTGCCTAGATAACCATCTACTTCTCATGTTCAACAAACCCATCTAGGAAGTGGTGGTGATGGTGCAGGTTCATGTTCAGTGGACTCATATGGAGGAAGGTGAGTAGGTAGAGGTGAATTTTCATCCTCCTTTTCATCATCGTCTAAAGAAGAAGAAACTAGAATAGGAACAGAATATGGCACAAACATTGAAGATAGATCATAGACCGAAGAACGCACAAACATTGAATTAGGCTTGCAATCCAAGATATTTTAATCAAATTTAAAATCTCTTTGAATAATAATTTCATTTGAATGAGGTTGAAGAAGTATGTAGCCTTTGACATCTTCAAAATAACCAACAAAAATAAACTTCTTAGTTTTAGGTTGTAAAAATTTCCTTTTCTCATCAGGAATGTGAGCCCATGCTACACTACCAAATACACTAAAGTGACTTACATTTGGCTTAATTTTATTTCATGCTTCTTCCAGTGTTATATTTTTAAGAGCCTTTGTGGGAGTTTGATTTACTATGTAATTTGCAAAGTTACTGGCTTCCTCCCAATACTTTAGACTTAATCCCTTATATTGGATCATATCATTAGCCATTTGTTTTAATGTGTGGTTCTTTATCTTAGAAACACCATTTTGTTATGGTGTATATGGAATAGTTTTCTACATTTGGATTCCTTGTGTAGTGTAGTAACTTGTAAATTTATTGTTCACATATTTTCCTCCATTATTTGTTCTTAACCTTTGAATTTGATGTCCATATTATTTTTCTACTAGGGATTTGTAGGCAAAACACTTGTCAAACACAAGTGCTTCTGGAAAATTCATCAATGAAAGTTAATAAATACTTGCACCTAGAAAAAGAAGGAGAAGAAAGTGGACCACACAAGTCACTGTGAATAAGATGCAAAGGGGCCAAGGCGTGCTAAGAGACACGTTTGTCAAAATTGTCCCAATGACGTTTTTTGAGAACACAACTGACACAAACACTATCTTTGCAAGAAACAAGAGGAATACCACTCACCATATGTTGATTACATATTTACTACAATAAGCGATATTTTAGATGAACAAACTTCTCATGACAAATTTTTCTCAAGTCATTGCTATGAGCAATAAATACGGATGGGAAAAATGATGACCCAAAGTTGTCAAACTTGTACAACTTTATAATATCATCAACAATTCCATTTGCAAGAACATGCTTAGGATATTTTAGATCCTTTATTACAACTTGATGAGGTGAAAATTCTACGGTCTTACCTTCACATGAATGAGTGATTTGATATATTGATAGAAGGTTGCAGGAAAGACTTTGAACACATAATACATAATTGAAATGACCATTATCTATCTGAACTGCTCCAAACCCTACAAAACTAAGAGATATATCATCACCAACAAATATTTTCTTGGTGTTACATTCATTTAGAGAAGAAAATACGGCTTTATCCTTAGCCATATGATAAGATGCTCCAGAATCAATAAGCCACTCATAAGAAGAAGAAGTAGAAGTTGCATTGAAGGATAAACCAAAATTAGAAAGTGCATGTACAGGAGAGAAAGAAGAAGAATTAATATGGATGTGTGCTTCTTCATCATTTCTTCTAAAGATGTCATCTTCTTAAAATGTTTGGAATCCTCGTGACCATATTTACCATAAAAGTTAGAATGTCTATTAGTCTTTTTATTTTTAGATTTTTCTCCTTTGTCACCATTAGGAGATGAAGTTGGCTGAGAGGGTTTGGGATCCTTATTTTCTTCTTGTTGTGGAAAATATGTTGCTTCTTGGGATTATTGGATTTATCTTTCTGTTGAGCCATTAAGTCTTTGTTGGATGTGCCCACAGTGCTAAACAATCCAAGTTGCAAAATCTTATCTTTCTCTTGAATCATAGCATCACAAAAGGAATCAAGAGATGTTTTTTTATAAGCACTCCCTAGAGCTTATCTAGTGGCATAAAAGGTAGATACAAAATCAAAATATGCACTACCAAGATTAGAAAGAATAACATATATACATTGATCTTCCGACATATCTATTTTTCATTCTATACGTAAAATTCTAAGTGTTTTGAACTTAGATAAGTAATCTTCAATGAAAGGAAAATCATTTGGACTTAAGTTCATTGACTGATTCTCCAGCTAGTGGGCTCAAATAATGTTGTGTTTACCAAAAAAAACTTCAATATAATAGCCCAAGCATCATCAAGGTCATATATTCCTTGAAGGAGAAACCTTAAAACAAGAGAGATCAACATTCTGATCAATTCACGTGCTTAATTATTCTTATTTTCCAATTTAACTTTCTTTTCATGATCAGTGAGTCCTAGTTCTTTCCCCTAGGTAATCCGGTACAAGAATTTACTTCTTAATGCATCCTCCATATGGGATTTCCATGAGAAGTAGTTGGCATTGGTAAGAAAAAGATCATTGGGATATGCCATATTAAAATATTCAAGAATGGATGCAACTAATGGTATGGATGGAAATATATTGAAAAAAATAGGTTGTTTAAAAAAAAGGACTTCATATGTGAAATTTATGTTCTTTTGAAAAAATGCATAAACAGTAACCAATGAGCCACATGGAAAATATAAGTTTGTCCATGTGGTGATAACCCTCCTTCTAATAACCAATTTTACAAATATGTTTCTTATGAAGTGACCCACTTTTATAGAATAAGTAGGGATTAGTTTTAGAATTAAGTTACTTTATAAATGAAAGTTACATGAAAAACAAATAACTTAAAATAAAATATTAAAGCTACTTATGGTGATGCATGAACTTTAAAAAAAAATTAACAAAAAAGTAACTTGAACTCAATCTGTTTTACTTAATAAAGCAACTTTTAACCAAGTGAGTTAGTGAAAAACATATTATATTGTTTAGAAAAAAGATTAGGGGTGTTGTTGTTGTTGTGGAAGATGGTCTTGGAGAGCATGCTCATAAAAAATATTTTCACACAAGAAAGAAATTGTGTTTCTCGACAAAAACAAGGGTTAGATTTCCATTAGCATACCCAAAAAATGCAAATTTTTCCTCAATTTATGATTTACCGAGATCACAGAGAGCGCACGACATAGAGCATATGTAGACATGAAAACATTTTCTTATTTCTTTCCGATTTTCCAAGATTACATAGGGCACAAGGAAAATAGCATGCACAAACCGAAAAGAGTAGCAACCTAGAAATAAAAATAGAAAACAAAAATATTATCTCTGCAAATATTTAAAAGGGTGTATTCAGGATTTATGCCTCCAGATCTGTCTAAAATGATCATATCTTGGGAAAATAAAAACATTTTTGAGTGAAACGAAAGGAATTCCTAACTAAAATGAGCACTCCAGAAGAAATGAAATGGTCCTCTCAACCTAGAAATGTATGGAAATGGAAGAAACTAGATATGCGGAAAAATGGCTTCATGATATTGATCTAGAATAGGAATGAGTATTCAAATGTGCTTTGATACCATGTTCGACAACACATGTATTCCAACAGAGGAAAAAAACCTTCAGTAACCACTCACACAACTAGATAAAATATCAACACACTCATGTTTTAACGTGATAAAACCCTTATGGGGAAACATCCATATACCCAGCCAACGCGGCCACTTGGAGAAATTTATTAATGCAAAAGAAAAATATTACAAAGAGATTTACAAGAGAGTTTATCACAATCAATCATTGGCAAATGAAACTCCATGCTCTTTAAATATAGATCATGGACCAATTGGGTATTAAGCCACAAATAAATGTACCTGTTAGGATCGAGAATAATATGAATCTGATCACTCTATGTTAGGACCATATCATGACCGTTGGATTACTTAACTACAAATGCATACCAAAAAAAACTTTTTTTATCTAACGATGCATTTGACCAAGTGGATCTTAACTAAATCCTATGTGTCTAAGTATCCTAATAGTAAACTAGTTCTTTGTGTATACTTCTCTGTGTTAATAATAACTGGTAACATATTCATACTTTCCCCTAAGTTACAATATTGGTTCTGTAACATCCCTACTATAATCTCGAGTTTAATTAATGCTTGTGTAGATATAATGTGTGGCTACGACCAAAACGATGTAATATGTGAATTGTATTTCTATGTTTTAATAATAAAAATGTGATGTCAGTTTCTAAGGGGACATGGAAAATAGACGGGGGCTGAATTAATCCACAAAAGAGGGGAGTGTCTAGGATAATGTCCAAGGGGGAAATACCCATGTATATTAATTTAACCCATTTTCCTAATTTTTCTAATTGTATTGAACCTTCCATTTTTTATTGAGTGTTCCCAAACCCAATCATTGAATACATGCAAGAAGGTGGGTGTGAGTGGTCACATGCCAAATTTATTGGGCACATGCTCAGGGAAGAGTGTGAGTCAAGAAATGAAATCCAAAGGGAGTAAATTCATATGGGTTGGAACAACAATTTTACAGAGAGATTTTGTGCATGCAAAGAAAGTAGAGATAAAAAATGAGAGCTTGGAGTTGGTGCATCCACGGCGAGAGAATTCTAGAGCATGATGGAGCATAATTGGAATGAATTGAAGCTGGAGAAATGAAGATCTAGGTTGTAAATATTGAAGAGCGAACTCTTGTGTGAGTTGCACTAAAACAACAAGTGTTTTTTGTTGGTTTGTTGATAGTTTTCCTAACAACTATTTCCCTTGAGTTCTCGGCTGAGAGATTCCTAGCTGCTTATGCCAGAGAGACACCGATAAACAACTGGGACACCCGAGGGACTGATATCAATGAAGGGGTATATTCCTTGGGCTAGACAAGACAAGAGGAAGAGAGTTGGTGGAAAATCGAGATAGTTGTGGGAGAATATCAGTTGGGTTGAGAGTTTTATGAGTTGTGAGTGGACTAAGAGAGACCACCCTCTTTTGTGGATTTATAGCCTTAGCTCGGGAGTTATTGGTTGTTGATATTTGGAACAATCAGTCTATGGTTGGGTGGAATGTTCATCCCAATAAACTAGTTGCACAACCATTGTTAAAAGATAAGTGTTTATCTATTTTTTATCTTGTATTTATGAGTAAATTGTTGTGCATGATCTCTGTAAATGAGAATGATTTATATCTTATTGCAATGAGATATTTAATTTCATTTCATGTTTATTATTAACATTTTGTAGATGCTTCTCTTTTATGGTTGTAGACATTAGTTAAATATGGTTTTTATTTAGTAGCTGTAAGATACAAAAAATTAGTTAACAGTAAATGATTTTATTTTGTTAGCAAAACTTTAGTTTTTATGTGTATTCTACATTGTAATTTCCCTCGATTGGGATGGGGGGCATTACATTATGGTATCATAGATTTTGTTTCAAACATTGGGCTTGTATGGGCTTGAACCATAACGAATTGGTGAAATTTGTTGTTGCATATTTTGCTTGTGACCGATTTGGGGAAAAATAAAGAATCTAGATAGAAATCACCAAATTTGTGGGAAAAATATGATCTTGAATGACTCAGAAAGGTTTAACAAGGTTAATGGAGTAGAGCAGTGAATTTGTAGATTGAAATTTGACATGGAATGGTCGAAATTCAAGTTTTAATGGTTGCCTATAGAGTTATAGGCAGTTTGTTGATCGATGACCGAGATCTCTTTTGAACTCGGGATCGACGAATGGGATTCATCATGATAAATTTAAAAAATTCCTAAGGATTTGGTCATTTAAAAGGTTGATGAGATCAATGTCCTGGATTAAATTGGGGGTTGGTGAAACAGAAGAGATCGATGGTCTAGATTAATCAAAGAAAATTCTAAATTTTTCTAAATGTTAAAGTTCACCAAGAGAAATCATCGATGACCTATGGAGGGATCGACCAAAATGATGAAGAGTTTGGGTTGACCATAAGACATATTTGACTATCGATGGCCAATATTCAGGGCTCGGTCGAATCCAACGAAGTATTTTTAATCGCCAAAGAACATCATCAATGGTCTATGGGTCAATGATCAGGGGTCGGCCAATTTTTGTGAAATGTTCGAATCAACCAAGATAAGTCAAGTGTGATGTGTCACGCCGATGTGATAGACAAAGGGGTCAAGGTATTGACAATTGTCAGTGTTTGATTCACTAGAAATTCAAATGTGGGCCCCTGTTAGGATTTATTTTTTGGAAGAGCACCTTGTAATTTGAGATGTCAGATATGATGGTCATCGGATCTCCATCGTTGATCCTTCCCAATAAGAAAATTCAGATCTCAGACCCTGGGAAAGGTTAAATGTATAAGGGGTTGGGAAATTTATGAAGGTTGATGTTTGGTGGCTGAGATCGCGAGATGACATCACCTCGCCAGTTTCGAGGGGACAAGTGTTCATACCTAGATCGATGAAGAAAACATTTGATGACAACATGTACACCACGTCAGTATAGATGATGGGAGTCCATGTTTCAAATGTGGTTCCAAGTGGATGCATAGGCCTGGGATTGGGGCCTTTGAACCCTAGAAGTAAGATCTATTGGCTAAAAGATCTTGGTCGTAGATCTTTGTATAAGTGAAAGATTTGTAATATCGTGGGATTAACGTAATTAATTACATTGTAATTCCCGAACGACGGACCTCGAGGATTTTTTAGTTTACAAGAGGTTGAAAGGGAGATGAGGTCCCATGGTCCACTATCACCTGGAAGTGACACGTGTCGTCCTTAGATTTTCTGCAGTGGACCTATCTCCTCTATAGATATTGGAGGATAAAATTCAATCGGACCTCAGGCATCGAAGGTTTTCAAAATAGATGACACGGGAAAGCCCTGATAACCAATTCCTGGTGGTGATGTTTTCCATGATGAATGGCCCATGTGTCATGAAGTGGGAGGGCCATGCGTCACCCATCGATGGTGCCACATGTCATTTTGTATTGGCATATTTGGGTAGAGCTTCATAGGAAAACTGAGTGCCATGTGTTGATGCGGTACATGTACCACATGTCATGCTAGTGTGGTAGACATTGGCAGGGCCACATTTCAGAACAGGTGGTTTTCTATAATGGGCCACGTGCCCTGGGAGCCAACTCATATAGGATCGGTAATTTTGGGGAATTTTGAAATGAAAAAGTGTCAACACCTAAGAGGTCGATGTCTTGATATCGCTAGGTCCCACGGTCTTAACGACCTAGGCACAAGTGTCAATTGTGGTGGAGAGCATATCTTGGGAGGATGTGGAGCTTGACACTGGGTGTAGAAAAGGCCTAGGTTCGATGCTCGATGAGTTGTGTGTTAGGAACCATGCCAACTTCCATGATAGTAGGCACGTCTATGTCATAGGATGACATGTGGAAACACATCAGTGCCACGTCAAGTGACATGGAACCACATGGTAGTACAAAGGCCTATGGTCAATGAAAATCATAAAACTTTAAAGGGCCATAAATTTTGATCCAGAACATAGAATTGGAAAAAATTACAGTCGTTGGAAATATCTTGGTGATCAGAAGATGATGGTGTCCTTTTTAAACGGATTCGAGGAGGTCCAAGAAAAGTAAAAATTTAATACCCCATCCCTTAAAAGGGTACTTAGGGGGTTGGGTGTGTTACATTTTGTAACTAGGGAGGTTTTCCACTGTCACCTCACCAACTCTCACCTGCACTTTAGAGTCATGAAAATATTCCTAGTCAAGGGGGGATTCCTTATAGGTTAACTAGGCTTAGTTTATGTAGTAGGAGTGGGAGTAAAGAGAATCTATCCACAACCATGATGGGAAAATGGTGTAAATGTAAAATATGGGTTTGGTATAATGAACGAGTTGGAAACCGATGCCTATCTTGATTAGTCTATGGGGTTACTTGATCTAGCTCAAGTGTTGTTCATAAATGTTTAGTACTTGAAGTCACTAACACCATGAATGATTTCCAAATGAGCTTCAAACTTAGATACTTGTTATAATATAATGTTTCTAGGGAAGTCTAATATGAAAATATACTTAGCCTAAGTACTACAACAAGTATTCTAATTTGCACAAAGTAAATAATATAATCTTAAAAATTATATTCCTTGAACAATGATTTAAACCGATAAAATGACAAGATATATGAGATACAAAAACTCCATTACCTCACATGCATTTTCTCAATGTCATAGTAGCTCATTTCTTCCTAGAAACATGCAATGTACAAGCTATCTTCCAATATACTCTTGAACAAACACTAAAGAATAGAAAATATTACACAATAGCTTTGCAAAGGTGAGACAATTTTTTTCACATTACTCTCTAACTAATCCAATACATATTACAAATGGAGAGACCAAATCCTTATACAAATTTGAGCTCTAACTCCTCTTCAAATAAATATCATTTTCTCATTGGCTTCTCTAAGAAAAAAATACTAAAATTTTTACAACAACTATCTAAATGGACTAATTAGGTCAAGAGCCCATAGAAAAGTGTTTGGATACAATCTAGATGATTCTAATGCCATATGTCACTTTATTCCACCCTTATATTCTTGCCAAGGAAAATTTTGGATGTCGTTTGTCTTCCTCGTGTGAAAAATAATAACAAAATGCTTGGTCAAATAGGTAGGGTGATTTTCCAATAGGTGAGCATGAATGCCAAGTGTAAAATTCCATGATGAAGGTGTTTTCCTAGAAATAACCACCTCCACATAATAATATAATTTGAGGAGGGGGAAATTCCAAGAAAATGAATGGTTTCCATGTGTAAATATTCATTTAGGAGGACACACTTCTATAAATGTATGCCAATGCCAAGTGTAATGATTGAGTTCTTTTTCTAGAAGCCATTTGACCAAGAAAACTTTAAAATAATCCTTTAACAAGTGTTCCCTTGGTACTTGTGCCTTGTGGACCACTTCAACTGAAATAGATCCATAGAATTATTCTTTGTGTTCACATTTAAACCTTCACCATTCATGAATTCACCCTAGAAGAGAGAGAGAATGAGTGTGTCGTTAAAGAATACACATTTATTCCCACTTTGACCTTGTCAACCTTGCAATTCTCACTCTGGAAGGGGTTCCCTTCACACTTTTCCAAATGGGTTTTCATCAATTTCATGTGATCTCCTCAAAATATGTGCAAATGGGCACCCTTTGACCAAGTCAAACCATCACTAGTCACTTCGCATGTGTGCAAGGTGAGAACAAGGTTATGAAAGAAATGGATATCCTCATAGTTGAGCACACCACCTAGGTGGAGTGTCAAAACCCTAGAGTGCATGAGTAAATATTCTTCCTAATCAACAAGGATTAACTAACTCCTCAAATCTTGTGCCAATGGATAAGAACAAAACTTGAGTGACTTGGCATGTGTGAACAAGGCTTAGGGTAAGGTGAGGGTGAATTGGATTTTTTGTCATATATTTTTTCCTCAACATATGTGCCAAAAGGGGGAGTGCCTAGTCTCATTTGTACCCCATGGACTTAAGTTACAACCCCTAGTGAGAAATTAGCAAATAAAACTTAGGGAAAAGGCCTCAATGAAGAATTAGAAAAAAAAAATACTAATAGGCCAATATTAGGCACTCAACCTAAGGTTTAGGTTTTTTAAATTTTAATTAAACTATCCTGAACTAGTTAGGTTCATGTTCAAACTGGAAAATGTGGAAATATGATATTTTGAGGGTAAATATGGTCTAGGACTTAGGGAATTATACACAAAAGGTAATGTGCGCTTTCTAGGAGATGCAAGTGTAATTGAGGGTTTTACCTAAGGAAAAGGTTAAGATGTGATGTGATACATAAATCACCTAGGTAAAATGGTGAGAAGTGGTGAAAATGTATGTGGGAACCATATTTTAGCTAGGCAAATGTTATAATATATTAGCAATAAAAAAAATTCCTACATAAAACTATGGAAATGATATGAATACAAATACAAATCGATAAATGCATGACCATGTTAGAAGTAAACCTTGCAATACTAAATGAAAGTGACTAGGATATGACCATCATGATAATGATCTATGAAGAAAAAGATACACCCCTAAAACAACCTCCACCCACATTCCAAGCTTTGGAAGGCTATAATGGTCCCATCCATCAATTTACATAAGATCATGTTTAGCATTCATGTCAATATGAGGGGTAACATGTATAACCAATAATACATGGAAAGTGAAGGAGGATGCCACTATCTAGCGAAGGAGGTCATATTTGCCAGTGTGTAATGTCCCCACTTTGGGACATCATCACAGTGCAGAGGTTTATGATGACCAGAGTAGCTAGATGGGTGTTATAGCGAGTACAGGGATTATTGAGAGGCATTGTGTGGTCCATATTGCATTTCTCTTCATATCTCATCATTATGAGCCATTATGCATAGGTTGGCTTTGGTTCCATTGCAATCCAATGATTTCCACGATTTTGAGTATTTTGAGCTATAAGTCAATTAAATTCACTGAAGAGGTCATTTTGGGCACATTACTTGGAGGAACCTCTCAGTGTAATAGCTCATTGGAATCGGAAGGAGAAACACTATAGGATGGGATGGTTAGAAGTGAATTTCAGTGGACAGGGAAGACACAAGGAGAGATAAGGCGCTTTTCAGAGGTAAAAAGGTTAAGTAATTAATTAAAGTGATTTAATTAATTAATTGAATATTAATAAAATGAAAGTCACTTTGGAGGGACAAGGTGAGCCAAAACGTTTAAAGGAAAGGAAAGAGCCTCTTCTCATGCATTCATGTATGTTTATCTTTTGGATTTCTGGCTTCTAGCTAGAGGGCCCATCTCTTGGGGGTTTTGAGGGTTTTGACTTAACAAACCCTAGAGGACGATTCAATGGTGAAAGATTCCACCTACCTTGTCCCAAGATTGGTCTCAGAGATGCAATACTCTCCCACACCATTCTAGATCGGTTCTACATTAGTGCAAGAGGGTTCTACACAGCCACAGGCACAGGAAGAGAAGGAGGGTGCACCATTGGGGGTTTCCAGCAAGGGGGGCGCACCATCCTTGGAGAGAGATTCATTGTAGGAGATTGGCAGGTCTTTTGGAGATTCTATCACTTGGGTTTTCATTATAGGGCCTTGGACATCATATCTAGTCCATTCATGAGGAGTTTCGGGTGCTATTTGATTTATTAGATGCATGGGACGAATTGGAGGAGAGGAGCAGACTTCATAAATTGGTTTTAGTCATTTGCTAGCTCAGATATTCACCATTTCACTTGGGACTTCACCAAGGAGGTAACCAAGCCCTGATCTATCATTTTGGAGAGTTTCAGGAGGTTTGGAGGCCTCATTCATCCAGGCCGAATTATTAGGGTTTCATCCATCTAGGGGGGCACACCATTCAATGGAGGAGTTTCATATCTACAGGGTTTGAGAGGGATCTTGGAGATTCGAGCACCTGGGTTATTCTTTCCATCACCCGATCTACTGTTTGGCATCTTTCTTGAGGTGATTGGACATCTTTGGCACCAGGGCCGAATTGTTGAGGAGCTTCAACATTCTAGCAGGACGTGGCATCTTCTAGTGGGGGTTTGGCACTTGGCCCAGATCTACTTGGCATTGGTATTCATCTCTTATCCAGCCTTTGGAGGCTTATTTTGTATTGTCGAGAGCTTTTTGTAGTAGTTCTATTGTTTATTTTCATAACCATCTGTTGAGCATTCCAGATCAACATCTCCATTGTACTAGGTTCTTCTATCTTATGAATAAAAGCAGATTTGAGATGTTTTGGCTTGTCTATCATATTGCATATGGTTGAGGTATGTTCCATGGTTGTCTATTATTGTTTATATCTGCAATACACATATATAACACATCAGTAAACCCTAAGGCCGAAATCAAGAGGCCATTCAACAAGTAAACACAAGTAAACAAGTAGACCAACAAAGTGTTTGACAAAATACCTCACTCAGAAAAAGTTTTAAAAATACACCAAAACCGTGATGATCCTGGCATAATGGCTTGGGATCATTACACAGTGCTATGTAAATCGATGGAAAGTGCATGGAAGCACAATGTATGGAAAAACGGTTTACCAAAGAATAGCGTCTATGCAATTTAACCTCGATTTATCACATTAATCATAATCTCATGTAATCAAAACCTTCGATTAAAAACTGATAGCCAAAAAAATTCTCGGCATCTTGAATCCTAGACACACACATCAAAAAAATAATCTTTCCTTTGGCATCCTACTAGGAATATGCCTAATGGTGTAATTAGTTTTTATATGTCCATACATAATCCAAATTGTTATTCCATTCAAAGAAAAAGTCACAAGAAGGATGAAACAAATGAAACTATAATAAGTTTTTTTAATATCTTATATCTAAGTTAGGCTATTCAAAATTCCAACATGTAGATGGGACATAAAAAAAATTTGATGTTATTCATAACAATTCATTTTTGATATTTCAAAATGGTTTATGGTTCTTCTCACTTATTGTTTTTTAATCACTTTCTAAGATTATTAGATCGAATATAAATTGTTTCTAATTATTTTTTTAAAATTAATAATAACAACTAGTAAAATCACTTTAATTGAAAATATTTTGTAATTTTATATTTAATAAAAAAATGAAATTCTATTTATAATAATAATAATAATAATCTATTTTTAAGGTCACGGCCAAGCGAACACACCAAATTGGTGTATGAGACCCCTTTGTTTGTGGGACAAGGGACCCCCTCTGCCCAACGATTTGACTGGTAAAGTCTACGAAGGTATACATACCCTACCCCCCTCTGGTTTTGAACTTGTGACCTCTTAAGAGGAAACACATGTTCTTAACCATTAGGCCCACTCAAGCTGTATATAATTAAATAGATTATTTAATTAAACAAACTGATTTTAAAAATTAATCAAATCTAATTAAAACTTGTTTTCAGAATTTAACTCTTATCATTATATAAAATTGAAGAAATAATTATTTTATTATATATAACTTATCAAAATTTTAATTTTATTAGTACAAATAATAAATTTAACAAAAAATTTAAGAATAATTTTTTAATTTTTAATTTAAATATTAGTTAAATTTTACAATCATTAATTGAAAATTTAATCAATTTTGTACTCAACATGTTTGATAAACATATTTCATTTCCTTAGACAACAAATAATTCATATCTAAAAAGAGTTCAACATTATATAGCATTAAAGAATTACATGTTTTTGCAACCACAATCTAAATTAAATGATTTCATGTGACAAGAGTTAAACATTTTATAGAATTTAGAATCAAAATTATTGATACATTTTAAAATTAATTTAAAAAGATAAAATTCATTAATAATGTTAATCATTAAGGCGTTGTCTAATTGTTCTACATTTTGGTCCTTTTTGTCAGAATCTGACAATATAAATATGCACAAAATCACATTTTTTTGTTGTTTAGATTACATTTCTAAATGAAAAAAATGGATTTAGTGTGCTGAAAAACGCTTGGGGAACTTATATTGTATAGAATTAACCACTCAAATATGTAGATCCAACAATTTCTCACTGAATTTCGAGAAAAAAATAAACAAAAAATATCTTCAGAAAAGGGCCAAAATGTAGAGCAGTTAGACTACGACAATCATTAACATATATATAATATATTTTATTAATCAAATAACATTAACATCAACAAGCCATGAAAAACATCATATATATATATATATATATATATATATATATGAAAATATGGATGTCAATATACATGTCAACTAATGCTAGATCCACCACCAAAGCAAGAGTCATAAGTACCTCCACTATATAAGACTGCAACTAAATTTTGATATAGATCTACAAGATCTAAAAGAGTCAATAAGATCATGTCTATAGATTCAATAGTTGGTGTAGTAGGTAGAGTAGTAGGTGTATCGGTGCATGAATCAGTGGGTGCATTGGTGTGATGATCGGTATGAATGGATGGTAGCATAAGTGGAGGACAAGGTGAGGGAAGAGGTGGTGAAGGAGGTGGATGAGTAGGAGTATGTGGAGGAGTAGCATCCTCATATGTCTCATCATTTGAAGATGAATAATATGAGGAAGACAAACAAGAACTTTTCACAGTTTGTCGCTCCTCAACCCTCACCTTGTGGAGTAGGATGGGGACACTAACAATATGAAACATTAATAATTCCATATCCCATGGAGGACTCTCATAGATATTTTCAATATTAGGATCCTACATAATAATTATATGACAAGCTTGCACCACTCCACAACCAAAAAATAATGTACACGACTGCTCTGTGACCTAGTGACCAAATCTATGATTTGGTCTCTATTGTACGTCATCCTTGCATACTTGAGGTAGCTTAGTAGCCTCAATCATCACTACATTAGTTTGGGGAGGATGCCTCTTACCAATATATGAGAAAATATCTACAAAATAGTAGACAACGATTATTAAAAAATTTAAACAAAATCTTATAATCACCTATATGTACATTAAATAAGATTAAAACATATGCAACTAGAAGAATCAAAAGATAACAATAATAATTGGTCTCTCTCGTCTAGTGGCTCACATAGAGTAAAAGGGATGTTCAGACACCTTCTCCAGTCCATTCCTACATACAAATACTCTTCAATATCAAGGACATGATTGTCGTCACTACCTAACATAGCCAAAACATATGTACCCAACATCCCACACAGACACTTCAACTAGCCCCTCTTGGGTAACATCTGCCTTCACTTGTACATATGCACACTAGGTATTGGCTTAAGAGGGTGGTAGTCAAATGTTATTCAAGTCATTAGAAGTCTCTTAAATAATAAAGTAAACAAATTTGAAGAAAAGGGGAATATATGTATTCCCTCCAATATTTTATGATAATAATCCAAATAAATTAAAAATTGTTGTAAAACAATAGTAGACAACCTAAGCAGTATGGGCCTATGAAATGAACTATATACATAGTACATCATGGAATATAATGCACTATCCATCAATATTATGGTGTGCTAGTACTATGATTGATAAAGAACAAACACATAACCTTCTACAATATGAAAGAATATAATCTTTGTGATCTTATACAATCTTTTCGACCTTCTTTTGTTGTACATAAAGGTCTTAAGCTAAGGCTATGGTGGTCACAACGTCCTTATGTTCACCTTTTGAATGAATCATGAAGTGGTTAAACATTGTGGTATGAGAGATTACTTTGTGGCACTATTTTTCTGAGATCAATGAAATGGAAGTATTCAAAACTACTTCTGGTACCATATAGAGACCCCGCAGAGTAACAATGACACTACGATGTCAAGACTCATAAACTGCATGATGCTTCCATATATATGGTTGGCCTAAAATAACATCACATACTTCCAGTGGGGAAACATCACACAGTACTTCATCCTTTAAAGGCATGATGTCGTAGGACATGAAACATTACCAGATGATGTGGATATCTCATCCATGGTGAATCCACTCAATGTTGTATGGTTGCAGGTGTGGTGTTGTTGAAAACTCCAACTTCTTGATAACCTATACTAAGATTAGTTTCTTTTGTATTCCACTAGAAACAATGAAATGTATAGGGGTCCCCTTCATCCACATCTATGAATGGAAGAGGCACTCCCCCACCTCAGGCTCCTCTGGTTATTCTAGTTGTATTGTTGTATCCACGAGAATAGTAGTGGGTTCTGCATTAATGACATGTCTCCTTTTATTGTGTTCTGGATTAGAGTCTGATTCGTGGTTCAACTCTTTTTCTTTGAACTCGAACATCAATGACTATTTCGATCGATATTCATCAGTGTCATGCCAGGGGATTTTGTGGAACTCAGACCACTTTCTAGTGTCCTTCCTTGTCTTCTTGTTACTATTCTTTTCCTATGGCTTGGACTAATTATCTTAGTTTTCTTGTGAGTTAGGGACTCCTTTACCATAATTTTTTTGTTTTGGATTTTCATACCCGAACTCCTGCTTATTTTGTTACTTAAAGTTCTACTCAATTTTGCAACATATCAATAAGTATCTCCCAGTGACGAGATGTCCAGAAAATCCATTTATGTTTGGATGTACATCTGCATACCCCCGCAGTATTTTAGAACCTGATGCCACTTGGATTCTTTGATACCTACCTTGGTGCACAAGGTATGGAAGGTATTTTTGAATTTCGACATTGTTTGGTCCCTCTCCTGATGTATTGTGGTCCATCTCATGTACTGTTCATTATAATGTCCAACAAGGTAATATTGTTCCTTATCGACATCCATAAGAAAATCCCAAGTGGGTTCAGCGTCAACCATTCCAGAATTCTCTGTGGAATTTTTCTCATAGTAATTCTCCCACCAATGTTTGATATGGGGGATAGCCTTAAGGAGCGCAAAGGTGATATTTTTCTTATTGAAATTTTTTTGGACAAAGAAATAAACTTCTAGTATATTTAACCACTTTTCCAAAGAATACACAACTATCTAAATTTTAAAAAAGGAATATCAAAATTAACTTGTACCTTGAAAGGGTTGGTGCCTCCAAAGTGTCTTCTTGAATAAGACACATATATTGTTTTTGACAGTCATTGAAGGATTTGGGAAAAGTTTGCATCATCTCGTATCTCTGTTGCATGAAGGATTCCTCAAGAAAAAAATGAATATGATCTTCTGCTCCATCGTCTCTCTTTTCTTCTTCCATGGGAGGCTTCTTGGGTCAGAAGGAGCATTCTTCCCCTAGCTCAACTAGTTCAAGATCCAAATATCGGTAGTATGACCTTGTCGAGAACATGCACAGAGAAACAACAAAGAGCATATTTATTTGATACCACTGATACAAATTTTATGAGGGAACAAAATGAAACACATAAATATGACAAAAACACAAAGATACAATAATATTCAATTTATATTAATGAAATGAAATATGTAGGAACTGTAAAATAAAGAGTGAAATGAACTCTCTAGAATGGTGGCAGCTTATCTCGGAGAAGAGATATGACGAATACACTCATTCACAAGAAGATGATTACAATGAGGCTCAAAAGGAATTTTTAACATAAATCATTAACGATAAAACCCTAAACATCCAAAACCCTAACCCGAGAGATAAAACACCAAAAGGTTTATGGGCCCCAATGGGGGTATTTGATACGTCAACTTCCCAGGTGTGTTACTTTTGCATACGATCTCAGTTTGGGGTGCTCAATACCTTTTTGGAAAGTTCTATCCAATGAGTACACATTTTATTCAACCTAGCATCTACCGTCACTTATATGCTAGGCGTTTCCATGCCAAAAAAATTTCATTTAGGGCCTCAAAATGACCCTGAAAATTCAAGACCCAAAAAACCATAGAAAAATGGCTAAGGTGAAAAAATATGTTTTGAGCAAGTGGAATAGTTGGGTGGCCACATATGTCCACCTGAATCATCCCTTTGAGGGATTTATCCTCTTCACAAAAATTGAGGAGGTCAATATCACTCAAATGCAGATGAGATTGAGGTGTAATATGATGAGGAAATACATCTCTCTCCCTCTCTTGGGCCTCCCATAAACACATGAAGGTATATGACTCAAACTATTTGTGTGATAGTTGTCCCCACTTCACATACAAATATCATTTATAATCTTTATTCAATATTAAACTTTTTTTTTTTTAAACTCATGTAAAACTAATAGATATACCAATTTTAAATTTAATACATGGTCATTAGTGAACTACATTTAATCCATGCATTGGAATAGTAACATGCGGTTATTAATTATTTCACACACCAACTAATTTAGTCATTTTTAGGAATACAATGGATCCACCAAGTGATATAAAATATTTTTATTCTTGGTCTATTTCAATGCTTCATCATAAGAGCATCACAATTTTTTCAATGCACCAAACACTAGTGTGCTATAAATAATAGATAGCGCCATCCTAATTTACCATCATATGTGCACCTTTATTGCTAGTGTAGTTGCAAAACAAATTGGGAAGTGTGACTTATCTTCCATCGAACATACATTAATTCACACACCAACTAGTTTGATAAGTTTTTAAAAATGTTATTGGTAGTCTATGCAATGTAAATATTGGTGCACCATGTTTACACCAATGCACCATTTTTGGCATGCCACAAATATTTTCAACAATCAAACACTCTAGTGCACTTAAAAAAAGACAAAGAGAATTATTTTAGTTCATTTATTTATTGATATGTGCATTTCCATTTCTCGATGTATTTATCAAATATGTGTAGTGTGTTTCATCTTACTGGGAGCATTGCACATAGTGCATCCATAAATTTGTTGGCACGTTAAAGATCACAAGAAATTCATATATTTTTCATATATAAATGTCTAATGTGCTTAGATACATGGAATCACCACCAACTGATACATTCTATGTAGGCATTGATGCATTCTATATAGATATCGATAGTTAGTTCCAAGGTGAGTGCAAGAATTTCGTGGCCGAAAAAGTGGCAAGTGGGTCAGTAGGAACGTGCACTCGCACGAATATGTGTGCATTCTTAGGAACACATGCGTGTTCCTAAACCTATAGTTTTAGAAGTGGCTGAAACTTCGCGAGGCTTTCCATGTAGGTTTGGTGTTAGGACGTGTGTGTGTTCCTAGGAACACACATGCATTCCTTCTGTTAAACTTTTTTAAAGGGACGCGAGCGCAATTTGTGTTCATTGTGCACAAATCGCGCTCATGTTTTGACTCTCATTGAGAAAAGAGAGAGGATATATAGAGCATAAATGGAGGGAGGATCTTTCTATCATGTCCAAGTATGTTTGATTTATCTTATTTTTAATGCAATTTAGTCATTTCCATTTTAGTATTTTTCTCGTACAAATCTAATTTTAAAAAAAGGATTGTAATTTTCTATTTTAATTAAAAAAACAACCTAATTTGCATGCCATGGATTTTAAATTGCAACATATATGATATAATGGAACCCTAAGAGAATGTAAACTTCTCATAAGAAAACCAAGAATATCAAAACCCCAACCCACCACAACCACCCAATGTAAACACTCAAATTGATGAGGGGTTGGTTATATTAAGAACCCTTGAGGAACAATTAAGGGACACTACAGAGCCTATCAAAGTCTCATTGGTCACTTCTTTGGACGTCATTCTGAATTCCATTACAAGTGCCCAAGGGAAATTGACCTCTATTTCTAATTGTAGGGAAAGAATGTATGAGTACTATAACACTGGTTTGGATAGAAACCAAGTCAAGGAAATGGACATTTCAAAACAACAAATATTTTCTATTTTTAGGGATCCTAGAAATGGACAAGAATTACCATTGACCAAGAAAGACATCTCCATTGACTAGTGCATCCATCCATAGATTAGTCAAAATTGGATGGATAGGTGGTATATGGTTTTTGATAAACCTCCTTGCAATAACAAGGAGATTGTCTTATATTTTATGAGAAAATTATGGGCTAAGTTTATTTTGGGTAAGCATTTCAACTACTCTGACATTGGTGAATTTCAGGGGGTGGGTCGAGGGTTCGCATAGGATCGAGAGAATTCTAGGTGCGACCCCTTGTTAGGTACTGATCCCCCAGGCAAAGGCCCGACCCCCCTACCCAACATCCTCCTATTTTAGAGAGCTTGCAATAGGAACACCTAGCCATTTCATCATTGAATTGTAGCCTAGTGAAACACAATAGCTTTGTTGCACTATCTCGACATGAGGTTCCTTCCAGTGACATTGATAAATGGGTTTAAGCTTCAACATGCACAAGAGAGTATAGTGAGGAGAGGGCACATGGAAATAACAGTTGTCCATGTGAACCTCACAGAAGCTCGAGTTGTGAGAAGACATGCTATGGGACTATAGAGCCTACTGGACAACATAGCTTTATGGAGGAGGTTAGTATCTTAACACTCTCTATATCGATATTTTAATGTATTATTTTTTCAATTGTTACGTTTGAGCAGTAGACCCTCTATGTCAATGGATGCATCAGTGCCTATCCCCACCACTGATGCAACAATATAGGAAACATGTTCATTGGGTGCACCACACACAAAGGTATGTATCACATTTGATAAATTCACCACAGTCATTTCTTTATTTGATGACATCCTCAAATTTTTAATGTTCTTGTGTTTCTACATGATTTGTGACTAGGCGATGTCGTGGAATGTCCATCTAGGAAGAACAAGTCACATGCATCACATATATCATTGTAGAGTTAAATATCGTATAATTCTCAAATTGTGTGTGTTTATGTTTTTGAATTTTACTATTTTTTACTAATAGTTAAATTTTATTAATATGTATGTAGGTTGTGGAAATATTTTCTAGATATAGTACTACTACATTCCGTAGGCACTTGGGCCATTATTTTGGGTTACCTTTATCCATGCCTATGGATTTTCAATCACTTCTACGTCCTATGGGGGTCTATCGCATCCCACCCACAACATCTGTCTTATTGCATGTATCCCCATTGGATTCACATGCAGGCCACCCATCCGCACAACTGCTACCATCACATCCATCTATAATGTATGTAGATGTATGCCACCCATGCCCACCACCATTTTGATTGGCCCTATCCACTGAGGTTGCCACAATAGTTGTTTCCTTGGAGTAGGTTGTACAACCTAGTGCTCCATTTTTAGTGAATCTCCATTGAGGCCTGAGATATTCACAGTGATATAATGTGTTGGTGATAATTTTTTATGTCTCATGAATTTGATTTTATGCATAT
Organism: Picea sitchensis; assembly: GCA_010110895.2. Taxonomy (NCBI): domain Eukaryota; kingdom Viridiplantae; phylum Streptophyta; class Pinopsida; order Pinales; family Pinaceae; genus Picea; species Picea sitchensis. The sequence goes on from SNQJ01S0039414.1 coordinate 105,064, forward strand.
TTGCTTAATTTTCTCGACTTGATCCTTGTAACTGATGCAGGGTGGCATTGCGGAGAGACTGGGGTCGTGGAGGAGGGTATCACCCTCACGATTGACAGTAGCATATGAAGTGAGTTGTATTAGGTTAAATTACAAAGTACCATTTTGTATGTCTATTAATCCATTGAGGAAAAAAACTTGTAACAATGTTTTATCTTTTTGTAGTCTCCAGAGTGTCGATGCACGCCCAGGCCTAGAACCACTCAAGGTGCTTCCTCAAGTAAGAGAAGAAAGGTAGATTTCTAGGATGCTCCTAAGGGTAGCGAGTGTGGAAGTTGTCAATGATTGACCAACTACTGCCATTTTATATCTAGGCCACCATATGGATGATTTTTATGTTAGGGCACTTTCTTTCTCTTTGTATATTGGGCACGAGGTGCCATTTTGAAAAAAAATCTACAATTT